>CAJPEX010003040.1:2703-32624 GCA_905338405.1 Notodromas monacha | reverse complement strand
TTTGCTCCCAATATATACCACAATCAAATGCATTATGATGCGGCAGTTGAAAGCTAGGCTGCTGGAAAAAATTGAGAGTTTATCCTCCTCATCCGAAACGGCATATTTGGATGAGGTGTTTTCACTCGCGTCTTTTGCAAATTATACTCTCTCTCCTCTTTCTGTTGCTGACGAGAAGTCAAATCCGTTCATCAACTGCTGCCGCCTGCGAAAGACTCGCCTGCTGTGTGCGTTTACTGAAAGCCTGTCTAAAACACATTTCGATTTCTCAAGTGAGGAGATTCCATCAAGCCTCACCTTTTACCATTCTCTGACTGTTTATACATTCAAAAATCACGCTTCGGAATTCTTCGAACCCGAATTAAGCTTGATTTCTGAAAACTAAACACGAATTAAGGTAAACAGGTGCTTTACTGTTCTGTACTATAAAAAAAGATGTATGCGGCCTGAAATACGCGGAATACGAGTAAATTTGTCGATGAGCCGCATAATTGACGAGGAATGCGACCAACACACTTCTTTCCAGTTTTCATCACTCCGATTTGGGGACACTTAAATCAACTTCAAAATTATTGGAAGCCAAGCATTTTTTCTGTTGAAAATTATTCGATACCGAAAATATATTTCTTATGCGTTCAAAGCCTTCCGGCAATGAAATTCAGACGTGAAATGCGATTCACGTGTTTATTCGCCACGTGCGTTTTTCCTGTGAAAATATAATTTTTTTTATTCGTCTGAGAATTTTTTTTTTTGCAAGAACGTGGCTTCTGAAAATCAGCGTGCGACCTATTTCTGCCTGGAGTCAGTAGTCTCGTAAATTCGGCATTGTTGTCACTTGTTTTCTTACGTCGCAAAGTTTATTAGTACTGTGCTGCTGTAAATCACGACGACTTCGCTTTACAGCAGCAGAAGAACATAAAGGAGATGAAGTGGCCTGCGTCAGGTGAACATCACCAGCATTTGGTGAACCTCGTTCTCGAGAGAACAATGAGGAAACAGCAGTGAACCCTGCTGGAAAAGTACTGTGATGTACTGCTTATTTGATGATTGCGTTAGGATATACGTTCGAGGGGTCTAACAAAAGTTTCCGGGATAGGAATTGAAATGGCAGATGAATGAGGGGAAACAACTGTATTATCCAGGAAAAACATTCCTTGGCACAAGAAAAATTCAGGTCCGTTTGACATATTTTTATAATTTTTGGTGGTTCTTGCAAAATTCACCCTAGAAGCTCTCTGCTGTTTACTCGGGAGATGAGGCGCCCATTTCGCAGATTTTTTTTTCTGATGCAGCCCATCATCCTCTTTAGAATTCTTGAAATCTATATGGCATGCACGAATTCCAGGGGTTGCCTCCAGGTATTTCGAGGTAAATACATGTACGCCATTTTCATCAACAACCGCCTTCGCAGCCTCCACATTGCTATCCCAAGCGGCGTCTCTTGATGGAAATGTCGGAAATAATAAACGATCGATGCCATCCGCCACTCTTCGAAACTAATGCCGCCCATGTTAATCTTCAAATTTCTGAAAAGAAAGCTGGGTTGCAACAAAAATTCTGCGAAATGAGTGCCTCGTCATCTTCTGAGTGTTGCAAGGAGGAGGAAGCTGGGGATGTATTTTGCACACAAACAAAATTAAAAATAATTTCAAAGCGGGTTAAACTTGAGGTAATGATGGTTATCCGAAAGAGGGACGGATGTGCTTGGTGCTGGGGACGAGTTAGGCGTTGACGAAAAGCCACCCGACCATCACTGCTTCTGTCTGCTATTTATTATTATTGTCGCGACCGAGTGTTTATTTTCCTTTCTTCATTCAATCGCAGCAGCAGCATTATACTGATGCTGTTGCTGCCTTTGTGTATTGAATATGTCTGTTATACGAAAGACCAGCTCTCATTCATGCATATATAGCGTAGTGAAAACCGTAATGCAGATGCACGTAATCTCGAAGAGAAAAGTAAGATCAATTGATTTATCGTTTTATTCATATATTTTGTTGTTATTTTCCGATCTATTGAAATTGACATTCATTTCAACTGAACTAAGGCATATTTGTTTTCATTGCAGCCTCCGTCAGTATCCCAAAAAAAAAAAAAAAAACGTTGCAACCAAAAAGTTTCAATTGAAAACACGACCTCAGTCATCACTGAACTTTCATACACATGGGTCGAACGGGAATATCTCATAACTCGATTTTCAGTTCCCTGAATTCCTCTTTTAGCCTGAGAAAGGTACCATTTTGATTATATTGCACAGACAGATGCATGATCAAAAAAACTAAAATCGTGGCTAATTCTTCTAGAAATTTATTTTTCTTCTCAGCTGCCAAAGCTGCTGCTCAAAATATGCACGTCATTATTTGAAAAAAAGAAAATAATTTCGCTTGAATAACGAAATTTCAGAGCGTGAGAACAGGATGCTGGGGATTTGATAACTATTTTGGAGGCGTCAAAAAAGTGACAGAAAAAAATTTTGAAAAACTTATTTGTTATCTCCCTTAATTTTTTACCGACTCCCATGTTCGCAATTTTTTAAAATTGCATGAGGCTGCAAACATTTCCTTGGAAATAAAATTATTCATTCCATGCAGCCATGCAAGAGTATGGCATAAAGTTTGCATCGCCGCATAATAGAATGCGTCATGGAAAATGAATGCATTTATTCCGTAAAATATTTATGTATATACCGGGAAATTAGCGCAACGTGTTACTGAGAGTAACTTTGGGTCTTGTTGAAAAACTATTCCAGTAGCAGTAAACTTGAATTTACCAGCTTATACGATCAAGAAAACGAGCAGAATGCATGTTGAATTGCAACATTCTGCAACCTGGCAACCTTGTAAGTATATAACAGGATCTGCATGAGTATTTTCCATCGAATCACCTCCGTAGCCGACTCTTTTTCAGGTGAAATTTGAACAAACTATAGACTATGACATGAATCCAGAATAAAATTCCTAGGAAAAAAAAACTCCTAGTTTGATCAAATGTGTCATCTTCCGGCTCAGAAATGCACAGAATAGTTGAACGCTTGCACGTCTCCTACGTTCCCCAGGAAAAGCTTTCAATGCCCATGTACCATTCCTGTATGCGTCACATGCTTTTCTTGGAATCGATAAGGGAACGTACTGTGGCATGGAAAATTGAGAAGGAATTGTGAAATTTTCAGTTGATCATACTGGAAGGTTGCCCAGAAAAGGGGGTTCACGGCAAGGGCTGACAGGTTGAAGTTCGTCAAATTGCTGCAATATTCGAGGTAATTGAGAATAAATTTCATTATAACGGTTCTAAAGCTCGTTTTGTCATAATTTTTCTCGGGTTCTTGAGAATAAATTTCACTTCGTAAAGAAGAGCAATACAATTTTTCAACACACCGTCATGGACTCGCGTCGAGATTTGAATTCCAATGTGATCAGCTACACGGAAAACCACAACTGAACAATTCGTGATGGAGAAAAGACAATACTGTTTAACGATTTTTTTACATCTTTTTATTTGTGCAATAATGAAAATCATTCATTTACCTATAGTATGGAAACGCGTACTACATTAATGTAAAAATTACGTCGAAGACAAATGAACCAATCGAACTCCTCTATTGATACAGAGGTTGAAAAAGAATATTGTTCAGTAAAGAAGTACCTGCTCTCAATCTAAAAACAAAATGCTGTAATAGACAATTTAACATCAGAAAATTTAAAGAAACAATTGAAAATTGCGACGAACATTACAGCACAGATGAAATTAGAGTCATATGATTGTAATGACTTGCTATACTTTCATGCTCCCAGTCAAAAAAAAAAAAAATTCTGAATCGTCACACGAACGGATTATGTTGATCAATGTGTGTTATTTCGTCAGATAAATGACACTGTTGCAATTCAAGTTTAGAATCTCGACGTTGAGAAAATATTTTCACAGATTCAATATATCATGAAGATGATGTATATTACTCATCGTCCCAATAATCAGTGGCTGGAGTGTTCATCAGCTCACATTTTGCTCTTCCTAGAAACCAGCACTAATGAACTCGTTACTTTTCGCTAACCCGTCTGGAAACGATCTTGGATACCACCTGTTTGCCAACGGAATTGGATTTCTGCCGAAAAGCTCTTCCTCGATGCGTAACAGCCAGATGTACAGTAGATTACTCGAGGAACGATTCTGTCGCAAAAAGCCTATACTTCACCTGATGTGCGGGTAATGAAGCGAAGCCACTGAAGGTTCGCCTCGTCTCTGGAATAAAGCACACGATCTACTTCCACATGATATACAGTGGGGTTGACACTAAACAAACAAAAGTTTTGATATATCGTGAAATGTATTCATTCCGATGCGAATTACTTTGAACGGTTTGAATTGCTTGATGTTCAACCTAACTACAATCTCAGCGCTTTGAACTCAGTCGTCAATCCGTTCGTACACTAGGTCAAGTACACCACTAAGCGTAAGTAATGGATCAATACAACTTTATACAGCAACAACTGGGATATTCATGATTTATTTCTGAAAATCGATTGAACCGGTGCTGTCAGAAACCAGCGATGGATTCATTTTTTCTGTCGATTGAAAGCATTTTATTTTATTATTGTCTGAACTCATGACATACTGTACAAATAGTTCCATGCACGACTTCATTCACTCGTCAACCGAAAACGCGTCAGATGCATGAAAACTTAAAATTGTTGAAGTTTGTCTAGGGAACATAATTCGTCTTCGAGAAAAAAATCAAAGAATTTGGCCTTACAAATACCCGCAGAATCTGCGATGAAAAGCCTCCATTGTTTCGGGCAGAAAAGTTTTACGTTGGCGGAATGAGGGCAAGAACTTTTCCAGATTCCCGGAATTTTCTCTGCCGTCTTCCGGTGGAACTTTTTGACTTTTGATTCATAAATTGTTGAAGCACCAGATTTTTTTTTTGGCTAGCGAATCGTTCCAAATAATAATGCACCCGGTTATGCAAAACTCGACTATAAAGCACATCAACTTCGACCGTGCTTATATACACATAGAGCTGAGCTAAGAATCGTATTCACCAGCAGAACACTGTAGAGTACGTATATTAAAATATTCTGTACGTTATACCAATTCATTCAATAAGTTTTTGTACATTTTTTTAAAAGGACCACTCCCGAAAATTAAGTCTGAATTGGATGCAGTTTTTACTATTGCCTCATCTAAACTGGAATGTTAATGCGGTGCATTTGAAATTGAAGGCATTAGTGTTGGATGGCTATAGTAGAAAAGAGCGCCTGGTATTCAGAGGAATTCAGTTCCTTGAAATTTTTGCGTGAAAATCCAACGCAATCTCGCCATTTTTCTCAGGGAACGTGCTCTGGCATGTCTTTTGATTGAAAATGTATATAAACTCTGCCTTTTTTTTAGAGAATCTGATGCAGTACTTGGCATTGAAAAAACGCTGAAAAGCTCTTTTCCTCAATAGATTTCTCAATTTCATTTCTGGAGAAGTTTATTTTAGATCGCATGAGAGAGTGCGATTTTTCCGCGATCGACCTTTTTTTTTTTTTGCGTGTTGGGCAGAAATAAGGGGATCTTTCCTGGAGCCGTGATGTGTTCCTGGAAGATCCTGGAACGGCTTGATTAACGTGCGCTGTGAACTCGATAGCAGGAGTTCATTTTTTTATAATCATTTTCTAATTTAGCTATTAAATGCCCAGAAACGCATGGGACAGGATCGCCCAAACACTAAAGTTTCAACGACAGCAGCAGCTTCGTGACCTTCGACCTTTCTTCTCTACATACACGATATACTAGCGGGTTCCGTCGGGGGTAAGGGGGTAAAGTCCGATCCCACATGAACGCGTCCCTCTCCACCTGCGTCAGAACTTCTTAATTAGTGATGTTATTCGGTATTGACTCAACCGGAACGGAACGCGGATGGCAGCTCGTGGCAAAGGACAGTCAAAGGTTTATTTCCACTGCAGCTCGTTAACGCTAACACGAGTGTTGAGACGCTGCGAATACCTTTTTTTTCTTTTTTTGCACCGAAGTCGCGTTGATTTATGCAACCACAAATTGATGGAAGCACGCCGCAATATGCTGTGACGCAAACTTGATAGTGCGTCGCGAAAATTTTTTGCCTGCATTGAATATGTATTGAGGGGTTCACGAAAGTCTGGCGAATTTTCCAAAAATACTGTACGGTACAATGAAAATGAAAAGTTAACTTGTAAAAAATCCTGCAAGATTGAAGGCATGTTTTCTGTTCCTCTAGTGCTTGCAATTACAACCAATAAAATAAATATCCATGCTATAATCATACCTGCTGTGTCTCCCACGACTGCCCAAAACGATAGAAAATTCACGTGAAAACTTTTCTTGCGGAAAAAATAAAAGGATACCGAGCTGCCTTGAGTTTTTTTTTCTGGAGATTTGCTTTAAAACAGATCTTCTATATTGTGCCAAACTTCAGGAAATGAAATTCGAACTTTCGTAACTTCAGAAAAAGCAGCTAGTTTTGAAGTAGGCGTTTCTTCTGAATGAAAGATTAAAATTTTCAGAAGGGAGCTTGTGAATGTATCATTCAGTGCGTGTTCATTATAATTTGTAATTTTATTACTACTGTGTCCCAAAACATATAAAGAATATACCAGTATGCAATCCTACGTTTCTTGCATTGAAACTTGCAAAACAGCGTCATCATTGTGTCTGGGTTCTCCCATCTGGCTCCTGGTCAATCCCCTTTTCCCTGTGCTTGTCCCCATTTGCTTTGTTGTGCAGTTGCCATAAGAGGCCCCAAATCTATAAAGCCACTCATGTACATAATTTTACTCACTCATTGTTGATCTGGCTTCTGTTGTGTATATCTGAAATATATCCACAATCTAAATATTCTAAAACAAGAAGTCTTGTTCCACTTACAAAGCAACCCGCCTAACCTTGAGAACTAAAGCTTCTTGTTGAAAGTGTATCCTTGATAAAATATACACGAGAAAAGGTTTGAGAATTTGCAATAAGACATTTTTTCAATCTTGAGAGGTTTATTTTATTGAAATCTCACAACAAGGATAACAAGGCGCATTAAACTTGTACTTTAATACAAAATACAAATGAAAACAACTCCAAATACTCATGATTTTACTGTATTGGAGATTTTATTTTGCACAACCCATTTAGCGTTTATTTTGATACCTTTTTATATGACTTGTAGACTTCTGGGATTGCCAGCATACAGAAATAGACAGGCATTTTCTTACTTCCTACGCTGAATGAATTTTCTTGAGGTTGTGGTTTAAATTGTGTCATCCAACGTTTCTGAAGTACGATATTGTCTACCACTGCTTGAGTGTATATGCAAGTTAAGTGACGATAGGCTGAATCACACAACTTTATATTAGCGAAATACTGCTTTTGTAAAAAGAGAAACTGTTGTAGGGAAAAAAACTGAAGTACACGGCGGGGCGAAAACCGCCGATTTTTCCTGGAAACTCACTCTAACGTTGCATGACAACGTTTTCGCGTGTTCATTTGGATTACGAATGTCTTTCTTTCAGGATTACCTCTGTATGCGTGTGAGAAGCTTTTTTTTATTATGTAGCAGGCTTACAAAGTAAGTGCAGGAGAAATAGTTTTCTCTCATTTGTTTAAGCTTACGTTGTTAGAAGGAGAGATAAACTTCCTTGCGTACTTCCGAATAAAAATGGACCATGGCAAGAGATTGATATTACTTTAAGAAGAATAACCGGAACGAGGATTAAAGCACTTCCTTCGTCTCAACACTTAAAGTTTGATTACTAGCTGGGAAAAGGTTAGTCTCTAACTTGATTTGACTGTATCTTGTACGAAAAAATTACGAAGCTTCAATGGTGGGCATCCTCGAAACAGGCATAGCTTGGAAGAGCTTGAATTAACGAGAAATGTCATCAGAGTGTAAACATCCATTTCATTTTAATTTTCGGGAAATTACGTCAAAGCCTAATTTATTCACCAGAAATCTGCTTTGATGAGTTGCAGCCCAACGTGTGTCCTTGATTATCGTAAGACGAACGTTTGCAGTATATTCTTTAATGTTTCAACTACAGTTAAAACCCGAAATACTGAGGATTTGACGCAGGAACGCTTGAAATTGAAAAATTCTGCTTCGATATCTTCACAATATGTCTCGTCGAGATACGCGGAAACTTTTCCGCCATTTCCAGAAACATGTACGAAAACCGTCATTTTTTAAATACTGATATCACTTGTACAAATTGAGGCATTTTATTGACAAACATTAAAAATATATCTCATTAAAATTACTACATTTCTTAATCAAAAAGGGACAATTTTCTTTTTTTTTACAGTATCATTCCATCATCAGTGCACTATAGAATTTGTATTGTTTTTGTTTCTAGATATCCTTTTTAATGCCAAAATATTAGATTCTGTGTGATTTTCTTCTGCACAGTTTATATTCTGTGTCCTGAAGAAGAGGTAATACTTTAAGAAAATTTTCAAGAAATTTATTCCCAATTCTTGATGAACAGGTGCACAAATCCAGTATTTTTTTTAATTTAAGCCTATGGGAAACCATGATTTGACGCATGGAAGCTCCTACATACTGACCAGATTGATGCCCCGAATACATCCGCTTCTCCGGGCCCCCACTGTATTAACCCTTGAACGGCGGAGGGTTCATTTCCATTGTGAGGCAAAGTTGGGATATCTTTGGGGGGTGCTGGAGCATTTCAGTTTGATCCTAGGTTGCTGAAATGCTCCCAGGTTGAGAAGGCCTAAATCAGGAAGAATCCAGGAGATGAAATCTCTTTTGTTCTCAGGAATCTTCAGTGCTGATCCTATACCAGGAATGCAGGAAAAAACGCCACCCAGTGAGGGATTTTTTTTTTCATTTTTATCCAAAATTTTCTGCTCAATTAGAAAAAAAATGTTGGAATTTTTCCCGACTCAGGCCTTCATACAAAAATTGCATTTTTAAAATTCCAAGTTCTCACAGTGACACCAAATTTTGCGAATATATCCCGAATTTTGCGACTTCGCCACACAAGGGTTTTGCCGAAATTCTATTTCATCATGGAAAGCACGATTTTGCGGCGCCTTTCTTGAAGAAAAAAGGTTTCTCCTTCATTGAAGCATGATCATGTTCTACCTACTGCACGGCGGACAACTATGAAGCTTTCTGCGGATAATTATTTGCTTGTCGGAATTCCTACGATAATGCGCGTGCTTTTCTTGGTGGATGAGGATTAATGTTTGTTTCGAGGTTTTTTTTTCTTGCGCACATGAGCGTAATGGAGCAGAAATGTATGAGGCGCGGGGCGCTTGAATCGTGATGCTCTCCGAAAGGGACAAGTTCTCTGCGGAAAATAATCGCGATCCTCTCTGGCGCAGTAGCAGTTGATCTTCCTCGCATTACGATCTCATCTCCATCATCATTATCATCTGGGTGACGAAAAGCTGGGATCTCTCGTGTGCATTAGATGAGCCGCAGAAGAAGAAAAAAAAATGCATGTAATCTCTCTGGGGGCAAACGATCAGACAAGAGAGATTAGCGCGGAAACCTGATGGTTCTCGCCAAATCAGGTAATATTGAGCTATTTTCGGAATAGCCAAGGTGCACTTACGCTTCAAGAGCGAATATTTTTACTCGTAACTTTTGCAAGATTCCTAATTATTTTCGAAAAATTCCGAATGTTTGGAACAGTAGCTCGAAACGAGTTCTTTGGTATAGCACTATAACTTGAGATCATCAATTTAAAAAAAAGTTTGTAAGCTTCATCTAGAAAGTATTGATTGATTGCAAAGAAAACATTTTTTATGCAGTTTCGGGAAGGTTGAAAAAAAGATTGGTTTTTAAATTATGCGCGAAAATGTGCCAAATTTTAACTTATCCTTGCAGTGTATAGAACATAAGAAATTAAAATTTATGTATCTGTTGTTTAAAAAATTGTGTGGATAATTGACAAATCGGCATATATGACGATTTTTCACAATTATCCACTGATGAATGCAGGCTATATTAGCCTGCATTCATCACTGTTTCCATCACAATGACTCAATGGTATGTACTCAACGGAACTGCACTGCTCCATTGTAATAATGCAAACCTTATTTTTTCTGTGGTTCGAATTTTCCTTGATCAACAAAACCTTCCACAACTTTTCCGCCGGACATAAATTTTTCAAGGCCGATTTTCTGAAAGTTCTCGGTATTATAAATTTTGAAAATACTGTACGATTTTCGAACAATGCTGTTCAGCTCATTTTTTAAGCTTCCAATGAATGACACTTGATGCAGTTTTGCGAGAATGACTACGGAAAAGTGCTTCACTTTTAGTGAAAATATAAACCTGACTTCTGGTGGAATGAGGAAAAATCACGCAGCATGAAGTTTCATAAAAACATCTTTTTTTTTGGATAGAAACAAAACGATTTGAAGAAGTACTTGATTTTTTACGGGAAAACTTTGATGCATCTTATTTGAAGGAAAAGCAATTTTCTTCAAAGATGCGAGCCGAATGTTTAAACAGCAAATTATTAAAATAGCAGAACGAAAACACGCGTGCGCCAGAAATTTCTCAAAGTAAACTTCGAAATTTCATCTTCAGTTTTCTTTCCACGTATAGAATATGTTTCAATGTACGGCCCTAACATCTGGAAATATCGTATAGAAAACTATTCCTGAATTTTTGCGTTGGATCAGCGTGTTTCTTTTTCTCGCCGCTTTTTTTTTCGATCAAGAAATGATGGCGTGGATGAGACCATGAAGAGTCTCGTACAGCCCTCATCGTTTCTCTCTCTCTCTGTTTTCCTTTTTCTTTTCTTCATCTGGGAGCTAGCTCTATTTTCCGTGGACCAATTTTAGGGCCAGGGTGCCTCAAGCTGATGAAAAAGGCGAATGGGATGAGGGTGAAGCCCTGGGTGTTGCGAAAGATGGCCTAGGCACGGCATGCAGGGCGCTCAGAATACAGGGCTGATGTTTCCCTGGGTGGAAATTCCCTCGAAGGGAGCAAGCAAGCAACTGCTGTGCTGGCTACAGTAGTATACTGTACACACGCGTCTCATCGTGGCATCAGTCCACCTCTGCTGCCATATGCAATCCGTTATCATATAACGTTTGCCGTAGCATTCCCTCGTCCTTCCTTGCCTCCTATATATTTTATTCTGGAAATACAATATCAATGGGACCCCGAATTACGGACGCCCCAATATGCGGACGAGTCGACTCAGTGTTATGTATGCTTGAAACTGAACAAGTCTGCCCCAACATTCGTAGACAAATGTATATGAGACAACATGTACACTTTCCAACATTTCTAGAGAAAACTGAATCTTTTTTTGTGACTACATATACATTATATATATATATCTCAATTTTTTCAAAGTATATATCTGCCATTGCTTGATGCTATTGATAAAGATAAAAAATTAATAACATTATAAAATTACAGTACCCTAATTCATAATAAAAAGCATGCAGGCTTATTCTTGTTCCTTTTTCTGTCACATCCGCACAGTATTACTAGACCAGTACTTTTATTTGCTTCTTGATTTAGCTCCTTACATTATGAGTGGTTTTCTTTGGAATGCAAAGACTTTCTAGATCTTGACGGTAAGGAAACATTTTGTTCAAATTTTTGGGGACTTCATTATTTTTTTACAGAGGATAACCAATTGAATATGATCCGATTGAGTGTACGGGAAGACTTGATCCAACATAAAGATGCTCTTACATGAGGGATAAGATCCACGCACCAATTACGTCCACATCTCGGGGCCCCCCTGTAAGGTATAAGAGCTACCACGGAGTCCCTTTCATCGTTCGCCTTTGGTGTTCAGTTTGATATTGTGCAATGGTTTCAACCAATTTGAGTTCAAACGTCACGGAGAAGAAGTTCAATACACATGCCATTGCTTGTCTGCGAAACTATTTGCTCAAAGTAGGCGTGCATTTGCAGAAAGTTGATTGAGAAAACCCTGCATTCCGTTGTTAGCTGGACTCGCTGTTCTGAGATACATGTACTGTATTTCATTTGTTTCAGAGACCAATATTGACGGGATCACTTACAGTATTCGAAAAAAATCATGTTTTCACTGACCCATTGCTCGTTTCGAATATATTTCACAGCTGGTTTTTTTTTTTTTTTCAACTCAATAAGTTCAATTGCAAGATGCAAGCTTTAAATCGCATGAGACAGATGAACCCTGATTTTGACTCAAAAAATGCCGAGATCTGCTGTAAAAGTTTATTTTTGACCTCGAAGAGACGAGAAATGTCGTAAAACTTGTTGCTGGCAAAATCTGGTTTAATTCTCGTGCATCAGCATTCATTCCAGGTTGAATACTACTCCAGACCGGCTGCAATTTCATTATTTTGGGCACGTACATCTGGAGTCAGCATTTTTTTCAATTATATTATACAGCTTAGAAAAATATTGGATTAAATTTCGAAAGCTTTCTTTGACGAATTTCTTCCTATATAATCGAATTTTATAATAAGAATTTGAATCTTCCAATTTGGAAATTTAGCAAATCATTTCTCATCAAAAATGTATGGCTACCGCATTCTGGTTATATTTTCTTTGTAGATGATTTAGAATTGGTCTCGAGTTTTTATTTTTACCTTGATTTACTCTCACTTTCATCTTGGAGGGCGAATTTTTTCTTCCAAAGAAAACAATTTCTACATGAAAACGTCATCGATCATTTCGGGAGGTATACAATATAGAAAAAACCTCAAAACTTGACATACATATGGCAAGCCGGGCATAAATTTCGCCTAAATCCAGGCCCTGTCTTGGCATATATCTTGTTAAATACCGTACTCATTACTTTTATTTGCTTCTTGATTTAGCTCCTTACATTATGAGTGGTTTTCTTTGGAATGCAAAGACTTTCTAGATCTTGACGGTAAGGAAACATTTTGTTCAAATTTTTGGGGACTTCATTATTTTTTTTACAGAGGATAACCAATTAAATATGATCCCATTGTGTGTACGGGAAAACTTGATCCAACATAAAGATGCTCTTACACGAGGGACAAGATCCAAGCACCAATTACGTCCACATCTCGGGGCCCCCCTGTGAGGTACTGTATATAAAAGCTACCACGGAGTCCCTTTCATCGTTCGCCTTTGGTGTTCAGTTTGATATTGTGCAATGATTTCAACCAATTTGAGTTGAAACGTCATGGAGAAGAAGTTCAGTCTGAAAAACGGGCTATATATGTACACATGCCATTGCTTGTCTGCGAAACTATTTGCTCAAAGTAGGCGTGGATTTGCAGAAAGTTGATTGAGAAAACCCTGCATTCCGTTGTTAGCTGGACTCGCCGTGTTGAGGTACATGTACAGTATTTAATTTTTTCAATGACCAATATTGACGGGATCACTTAATTACAGTATTCGAAAAAAATCATGTTTTCACTGACCCATTGCTCGATTCGAATATATTTCACAGCTGGCTTTTATTTATTTTTTCAACTCAATAAGTTCAATTGCAAGATGCAAGCTTTAAATCGCATGAGACAGATGAACCCTGATTTTGACTAAAAAAATGCCGAGATCTGCTGTAAAAGTTTACTTTCGACCTCGAAGAGACGAGAAATGTCGTAAAACTTGTTGCTGGCAAAATCTGGTTTAATTCTCGTGCATCAGCATTCATTCCAGGTTGAATACTAATCCAGACCGGCTGCAATTTCATTATTTTGGGCACGTACATCTGGAGTCAGCATTTTTTCCAGTTATATTATACAGCTTAGAAAAATATTGGATTAAATTTCGAAAGCTTTCTTTGACGAATTTCTTCCTATATAATCGAATTTTAAAATAAGAATTCCAATCTTCCAGTTCGGAAAGTTAGCGAATCATTTCTCGTCAAAAATGTATGGCTACCGCATTCTGGTTATGTTTTCTTTGTAGATGATTTAGAATTGGTCTCTAGTTTTTATTTTTACCTTGATTTACTCTCACTTTCATCTTGGAGGGCGAATTTTTTCTTCCAAAGAAAACAATTTCTGCATGAAAACGTCATCATAGTAAAGCCCTCCATATGTTATATCTTTTTTGGAGTTTTGAACTGTATGTATACCGTTCGGCCCGTATTTAAAGCGGATTTAGGTCCGGGACAGAACCG
Organism: Notodromas monacha; assembly: GCA_905338405.1. Lineage (NCBI taxonomy): Eukaryota > Metazoa > Arthropoda > Ostracoda > Podocopida > Cyprididae > Notodromas > Notodromas monacha. The sequence continues at coordinate 18,534 of CAJPEX010003040.1, read as the reverse complement.
TATATAGAACAATTTATGGCATGAGTATTTTCTCGGTCATTCAAAAGTGAGCCTTTTCCCCGAAAACCGCCTCGTATCCCGGTCTAGATTACTAGAAAACTGGGCTGTCCTGATGACATGAACCATTCCTTCGTGCCATGCTTTCAGTACTGCTCCGAGTGATGCAACAAAAGTCCCGCGCTGATTCGCAGACCCATACACAGTCGAGTGTTTCCGGGTCGCTTTGTCTTCCTTCGTGCGAAGTCCTCGTGTCTGTATGCGTGTATGTTTCTATTGCTTCTCATTCAAGCACAGGAACCTTCTTTTTAAATCTAGTTTTCGCTGTACAGGTACTGAGCAATATGCGTTGTTCTGACGCCTTAAGGACTTACGTGTGAATGAGCACCCGTTTACAACAAAACGAAAACCTTGAGCGCGAGGACGGAAGTTTGCGTAATTCGTAAGTTATGCTTTTTTTTTATACGTGACAAAAAGCAAGAAGGCTGCATTTAAGTATGTGTGGTCTTCGCGATACGGTCCAAAATGATCCTCTGCAGGACGCTTGAAAAACTAGAAGGCATCAAATCAGTCGAATTAGTGAAATGATCTGCACTTGGGCCAGGCATAAATCGAACTCGAGGAAGAAGAAAGAAATGCATGATGAAGATGGTGTTGTAGAAATAACATACCGACAATATCAGCCAGTTTGCAGCTGAGAACACGCATTCAAAGCGACACCTTGAATAAATGCTCCTAGTTTCATCATACAGATTGATTATGTAATTTCATGATGAAGCTTCATCATGAAATTACATAATCAAGAAGTGACATGATTCACAAGATATCCTGAATACACTGCACGGGTGAATGAAACAAATGTGTGCACAAATCAAAATCTAAACGCAAAGCTAGAATATAAAAACAATGAATGAATGAAGATAAAAGTGATTCTTCACAATGCTGGTTGTAGTGCGTATAGGCTACTTTTTAATCAAAATTTGAAAAGGAGGAAAATCCATCACTGGGTTTTCTCAGTGCATTCTCTTCACACACGAAACGTGCTTCCATTGAATCCCAAAGTAATTCATACTCTCTGCTGATTTGAGGTCCCATATATGCGAGAAACATTGATGGAAGGTAACGAGTGATGAACTGATGAAATTGAATTATTTTTGTATTGTTCCTCCTGAGTCCTTATATTACTCCTAGTCCTAACGTTGAAAAATTAGCGCAGCGGCTGCGAACTAGGCGTGCAAACGTTATTTTTCCCACAAGCACTCTTGCACGTTCGTTTCAGCTCACGGTGAGTAAATCCCTGGTTTTAGCAGCTCGATAAGCATAAATGATTGTTTCTAGAGATTGAAGCAGACTGGACAGTTTGGTCAATATTGGCTCCACCTCAGCGGAATAAGCTTTCCTGGGTCTATGAACAGCTTTACTCCTGGGTGGAAATTAATTTCTGATGGGTCATGACAGTTCATAAATGCGTTGAAAAGATGGATCGTCGTAGAGAAGTTCGTCGAATTTCAGCCTGATTTATAGCTGTCCGTCGCTAGTTCTCCCTGCTTACTAGTCAGTAGCAAAGGAGTTACCTGATATGATATATGATGGAGAAAACCGCTGGTTTTCGCCTTTTTCTTTCACACTTCTTGTCAGATTTCTAAAAGGAGTATAAAGAGGAGACGATTCGTCTGTACATTCGACCAAGGAGAGGATGAGGACTTGAGGAAAACGAGAGGCAAGAAAACTTGCGTAGGTGGAACCAAGATAAGTTTTCTCGATAAACTTTTTCCGGCCATTGCTTCGTTGAACTCGGATTAAGGTGCAGCCAACAGCAGCAGCTGCACTTCAAAGAGTTTGTCAGACGTACATGCAAATTTTTCCGAATGGGTTCGCTGACTTTATCTTGAAACAGAAAAATTCATTTTGCATATGGCTTGTCGGAGATGCATAGCAGTCTATCACATTGCGTTATTTCAAGTGAGTACAGTACTGTATAACGGTGATAAGCATCGGGGCGAAGTTTTGCCGTAATAACTTGCATTACCCGCAAAAAATATCAGTTGAGATTATTCTACTGTACAGGAATAATTTGCAGAAAATGAATTTCAGGACACTCGCAGTGCAATTTTTCATGGATGCTTCCTCTCGCCGTGTTTCTTCTATGACTTCTCCGACTCCGATTGAGCCATCCTGTAAAGTAAGAAATTTCATATTGAAAATAACATGTTCGGGGACAGATTAATGCTTTTTCCGTACATGGGGGAGGTAACCCGAGACTCTTGAAAGAAGTGATGAATGAACAGACAACAATCTCTTGAAGTTCGACTCTTATCTTTTTTTCAATTATGCCTTCTCTCTCTCGAACATATTTTTCCATATTTATTTTGATATATCTCAACAACTGCATACATCAATATGAATATACAATACCATACTTACTGAAGTAGCACCTTTTTCCAATATTTAAGGCAGAAAAAAAGGGTGCGCGTGGTACCTGGCAATACATTTTGCAGGAAAACTTTTTGAAAACACTGCGTGTTGTATGTTGATTCATTAAAAAAAACTTTTCAAGAGGTAATGCGTGGCCACAAGTTTCGTTGTTCATAGGAAATGCTAGTTGAAGGGATACAACTTTTAGGAATCATGTAAAGATAAAACAGGAAGTAAAGGAGGCTGAAGATGTAATCCTATAATTTAGGGAGCTGCGGACAGTAAAAAGCAGGAAAGACAAAATGCCGATAGGGGAAAATGGATCAACTTAAAAAATTCCCAATTCTTAAAAGTCAGCAACAAAAACTGGGGTGCAAGTCTTACACTGCTGGAATAGGTTTTCAGACACATTTCTTGAAGAAAAATGGGTATATGCTGCTTAATCAGGGGCACAGGGTACACATGTAAATACGGCATTTCATTGATTCGAAGCAGGATTCACATTTTTCCAATCCCCAAACTAAAACAGGTTTGTTTAAAAAATAAAGCACACTTTCTTTCCAACGTTTCAAAAACCGCGTTGCGCACCAAAACCAATAAATTGAGCTAGTAGATCCTGTATAATTCAAATTTCAAGGGACCAGCCAAAAAAATCAACATTGAGAGGTTTTGAGGTTGAGAACCTAGGTTTTTTTGGGAAAACATAAAAGAATTGGAGCACATCGTAAATTTTGATGTTCTTGGCCTTAACTTGCTTCTTAAACAAGTTTACAGCAACTTTGACGCAGGGATTTGCCCAAATAGCCTAATAATTCCTTTCAAAACTCATCGTTATTTGTTTTATTGCCTTTCTCTTTCAAGTGTCAAAAAATTTCTGTAAGGCCTCCAAAAACTAGACTTGAAAAGGTTTGAGAGGAAAAACCTTTAAGGTAGGGAGGTTTTTGATGCATTTTTTCTAAGCGAATTCCGACGGGGACTAGAAAAACGTTCAACTAGCTTAGGTAGGTTTGGCTTATCAACGTTCAACTGTAATTACAAATATATAAGACAAGTACAGTATTCCGAAGCATTAGGATGATTGGCTAATTTTTTTCCTCTGTAAGTTTGAGGTAATGCGCACTTGATTTATACGGAATATTCGAGGAATAGTCTCAGCAATGCTGATTGCTCAAGTTTTGCCCCAACTTTCTTGTGACTTGCAGGAGTACTAACGAGATTGGTGATGTTCCAAATCGTATGCATAGACCGCCCTGCCTCCAATCGATGTCCACATTCTTCACGGAGAAACATTTCGTCCCCTGGTCACGTCCAAGTTGTGAATTTGATTTTGCAAAGGCACCTACCAGCACGGAATCCAGTGTATTATTGGGATGCGTCTCTTCGTTTCTGACCTGCCTTTGAACGAAAAAGTAACTCCGAAGTACTTTAGTTTATATATATTTGAGATGGATTCGAAACACCTTGGGGAACAAATGCAACATCACTGATGACTGAATAAGAAATAGTTTCCTTTCCTTGTGTTCTTGTCGAAATTAGATTTTTCGGCTTTTCAGTCTGCGATGGGGATTCGATGAAAATCCAACCGCACGAAAATCATTTTGAGAAATCCGTTGCTGAACTTTCAGCATTTTATTCATATTGCGGCTTTCTCCTTGTTTTACGTCACATGTCAACGAATATATTAAAGGCTGATGAAGTTCCCGAGAACACAATAGCACTTGATAAGAAATAGTGAAAGCTATGAAGAGATATTTGTGAAGAGTGATGCGAATCATGGATCGCTCAATTCAGAAAATATTTTAACAAATTACCGAAAACGTAGGTATTTTTCAAAGGAGTTAGAAATTTGAAAGCAGTCACCACGTGAATTCAACGTTTTTACCCAGACGAATTGAAGAGATGGTCAAAATTTTCCTTTGAAAGAAGAAAATAAAATGTTTGCCAAATGATTAGACTCAGGTTTTCATGAGAACCTACCTTTAGGTAAAACAATTTGTTATTTATTCCTAAGTGCGATACAATCTAGTCACATATGTCCATGAGGCACCAGGAAAAATTGCATCAAATGCGATTGTGTTGAAAATCGTTGCCAAAAATTGCAAAACTCTTACATATATTTTACCTCTACGTGACCTTGGAAAACGGTAGATACGGTGTGACCCCAACAAACGGCTGCCCCAAAATGGGGATGATTCGACTTTGGAAGAATATAAACTGGAAAAATCCCCCCGATATCCGGACAATGTCTCGAGATACAGACACTTAAGCAATATTCTCATACAATTTAAAGATTTTCCCTATTGTTCCCAAATGATATCTCTATTTTTCGTGAAGGATATGTTTCTGAAAAATTGAGCTGTTCATACTGTATTCCCAAAACTTGAAAAAAAATTTCATGAGAAAATTACTTCAATTGATAATTTTTTAAGGCTAATTTTGTGCATAAATATTTAGGGTTTACGTCATATGTGCACATTATCGCTAGACTTGCTCTAATCTTTTGCTTCTTAAGCTCCTTCTACGTATCGAAAAATCAGATTATGTATGTTTTTCTTCTATACCATTATATTTTGTATCCTGAAGTTGAGAAAAACCTTTTCATTAAATTTTAACAACTTTTGCATAGTTCTTGTTGAACAGGAGAACCAATTCAATACAGTATGCTCTATTCCTATTGCAGTCAATGGTAACACGTGATACAACATACAGACACTCCAAAATCGGGGCAATAATGTCTCGATCACGAAGCAAAAATTACGTCCACATCTCGGGGCCCTAGTGTGTTTGATCGTTTGATGCATGTATTATGAATGGTAGATGAAAAGAAGATCCCATCGGAACGGTGAACGTTTCCAGTAAGATTTTTTATTTAAAAAACTTTCGTGAGGAAAGATTACCTGTGCTTCGACAGTACGGCTATATTAATTGAAGAAATTGCAACAACAGTTGCTCTACCTGTGGCCCGAAACAGTGTGCATTTGCTCATTATCTGATTTTTTCTCCTTGCTAAATCCTGACAAAAGAGCTGTTCCCCGTTTAATACGAATCCCAACTGATTCTATCCCACATTCCCCTCCTTTAGTCTGGTGCTGGTGGGTTCCCGAAGGCACTTGATGAGATTCCGACTCTCGGGTTCCGCAACCCAAGGGGGGAATGTGTTATTCCCGACCCACTGAAACACACTCTTCAGTGTCAACCAGTGATTGTTCTGCTAATGTTGCTGTCGCTTCTCGTCGACTTCAAAGGGCTCTTTCATATAACGGAACGGACAACTGCGCGATTTGTGTCCTGGTTGTTTGTCTCGATCTCGGGTTTCACGTACATCAGCGTTTTTTCTCTTTATTGCGGTGCTGATGAAGTATACCCATCCCATTTTCCTTGTAGAACATGACAAGAAAGCAAACATGTACATCAGTACTTGCTATAGGAAGATAAAAAAGGAATTAAAAGGATGATTACAGTGCTGAATTCCGAAGACATTTGCCAAGTTTTCCCTGCTCATCCCTCCGGGCGGATGACAAATGAATGCAAGGCCACACACAGCTCATGATGGAAGGCAAGTCCATGCATATTCATAGAAGCAGTCCGTTCTTGCGGCATTAATTAACCGGAGAAGCAGGGCACTCAGGAAGATCACTTTCTTTCAGCAGAAGTCATTCACATTTCCTTTCTTTCTTTCATCAGCCAAGTTGCAAGAACGTATATAGCAGAGACTCCTTCGCCGACGCATTTGGAATGCAATGCAAATTAATGCGCTGGCTTCCCGAGCCTCGCGCTTCTCTCGGAGGAAATGGAATACCACGGGATTTGCGTCAGAGCTGCTACTTACCTCAGGAGTCAGGACCAGAGGGTCTTACGTCTCATACAATTTTCACAACAACCAAAGGCGGAATGCAAAGTTAAATTCAACGAAGAAAAACAATCGCATACACCTTAGGACAGCATTCCCCGTCTTTTTTTTTTTTTTTTTTCTGGCCCGCAGGCCGGCAAATTTACAAAACATTTTCTGCGGACCGGAAAGATTTCGTCAAGTGTTTGCACTCACGAACATTTTGCTTGTATGACTTTGTGGTAGGTACATTTGAAAGTGTCTGCTTTTTTCAAAAATTCAGTTGAGCACCAATGAAACAGCTATAGCTGAATGTCTTCAAAAAATTAGAAAGGTGGGCTTGAAGAAAGGTTTCTTGGAATGGAGAATTAAAATATTTTATTTCAGCAAGTGAAATTTTGTCTGAAGCATTATTACAAGAAAAGCTGACTTATTTTCATCAAATAATTTCAACTTTCATTATCCTTCTGCAATTCCAGTTAAAGATAACAAACATCATCCCAACTTTTGAAAAATTAATTGTGCTGAACATGTCTTTTGGACCAGCAAAAAAACTTTTGCAGACCATGGGTTGCAGAACTCTGCCTTAATATGCCTTTTAAAAAAGATTTTGAAGAAATTCGAAAAATAAATGCATCCTTTTGCAATTATTTTTTGCGTTTTCTCGGGTATTAATCCTGAAAAGCAAATCAGGAATAGATCGAAAAATACAGGTGGCCTCGCTCTACGACATTTGTCATCGCTATACGACGATTTTCTCCTTGCAATGTTTCGTTTTATTTTTGGTCCCAAGGGGTTTTTCTTGCATGATAGAGGTTGTGTAGTCATATTGTTTCGGCCATTGCTGCATGAAAAGGCTGTTCTAAGTTCACCAAGCACTTATGTGTTGGTGCACTGGAGGCACGATTCCAATTAGCATTCTGTTGCTACCCAGAAATGAAGTTGGAGAGAACTTCAATACATTCATGAAGGTGTCCGGAATGGTTTCCTACTAGCTTGTTTTCCATTGTGGTCAGTAGATGGATTAAGCTGGTTGGACCATTGGAGAAGAAAAGGGATTTGGGCACCGTCCTCAGGAAACTGGCGCCAGGCGCCATGGGCTAATACCCCGCAAATTGCGCAGAAAGTAAAAGGGTATTTTTGAGAGGGGGACCATAACTTTCCTCCAAGTCTCAGGTATATAAGGAATACTAAAAAACCTTTCTTCAGACGTATCCAAGTTGCCTGGTGTCCTGTTGAACAGTTGATTCTTTTTTATGATTTTCCACTGCTCACAATATGAATTTGCTTTGATTTGTACTTCTACATTCATGAACACTCTCCTTCTTTTGTTGTGCGTGTCATTTTCCGCATTTCTCCCGAAGGACAAAGAAAATGTTTTGAATATTTGAGAACCTTAAATTTACTCAAATTGTGTTTGATGGATTAATGATTTTGATCAAAGTAAATTTGATCGTCAGCTGTTGAAGTATAACAATTTATTTGTCTCAATGATTTGAGATACTAGTTGTCCACAGTGAAATTTTCTCTACAAAGAATATGTTGTGAACCTTTGATTTTCTTTGTAGAGACAGTCGACCTGCATTACAGTTCAACAGAGGTTTCCAAGCTGCATTCCATGGTTCTAATAAATTTTCAATCAAATCCAAGTAAATCCTATGAGAAACCAGAAAATTATTGATTGTATTTAAACTTGTTGATAATCAGTTTTAGAGTATTTCGAAGGATATATTACGTTTAAAGTATAATTTAAATTTGCGTGACTAAATAAGCGAACGGTCTTATCGGATTATAAATTTGATAGAAACGGAAATTTATGCATAATTTGATAACTGTATTCACCAAAATTTGCTTGATTCTGAACGATTTGAAATGACTGCCATGAATAAATTCTATGCTCATGACTCCCTCCTTTTAAAAAGGAATGTTTCTGCTTGTTTAATCACTTGATCGCAGCATATTCTGAATATACTTTAAGTGGTTTACACTTGGACCATATCCTCGCGTGTGTGGTCGAACTGATGGCGTTGATTAGGTCATGGTGTTTCACCAACAAACTAAATATTTAACGAAAATCTTATCAGGTATTCTGTTGATTCCTACCTTTTTCACCTGGCATTTCGAGTGACGCGTTGACTTGCTATGAAACGCTTAAGCCCTCAAATACTACAATGAGTCATGCGTCATCGCATTTTCGTATGCATGAAATTCTTCCCAGCATTGGTAGTTTTCTCATTCTCCACACGATTTTCGAGTTCATACGTAATGGCTTGAAAGGATAGGAATACTTGAAATCCAGTGAAGTGCTCGCTGGACTATAATACATACAAATGGGGATGAGGTGGGAGCAGAAACTAGTTTTGATGTCGTTTCCGGAGACGCTCATGTTGTCTGAAAGACGCATCGTCCCCCATTAGCATCCCTATGGCATGATTATCTCAGGAACAAAGGGAACCGACGATTGCGTGGGATACTATTGTCCCTTCAGTGGCTTTATTATATCGGGCAGGCAAAAATTCCAATTTCCTGCCCACGTCGGCGATGAATTTCAATATGTTAGCGAGCACAGTGTTCGTTCCTTTTTTTTTCCCCCGCTTCACTTTCCGAACTCATCGGTCTTGGCTGGTGTCTTTCCTTCTAATCGCAAGATCGGCGAAAATGTCTGAAGCACATGTTTTTTCTTTTTTATCGATTAAGTATGCTCAAGTGCATAAAAAAATGTTGCGTTGGTTTATCTCGAGAGAAAAAGTTTTGAGTTCCATTTTAGTCGCGTGCGTATGCAAAGGACACCGATTTGCATAGTTCCATACCGGTATTTCCATATACCGATATACTGTACTTTATTTACTCGAGTGCAATGCGCATCTTTTTTTTTCGAAATCAAGAAGAAAAGAAAGAGCGCATTCCATATTTGGGTACAACCTCATGCAAAAGTGTATACAGCTTTGGTGCATCTCATATTTGAATAATTTAATTCCGAAAGGTAATTGTTTCCCCACTTTATACAGACAACAAAAAAAGAAATTATAAAAAAGTGACGTGCGACTTGAAAACATTTCTAGTCTATGTTAAAATTCTGATGAAGTTCATCTTCAAGATGTTTCAACTTTCAATCTTTGAAAATGAGGTGCACATCTTTCTCGGAAATACACACTTACACAAATTTTTAACTGGAAAAATCGAGGGCATGCCTTACGCAAGGGAACGTAATACTTGAGTAAATACAGTACGGTACACATTTTTTGCGGTGTGAAAGGTCTTCGTGCTTGGTGGCTTTTGTTACCGGAAATAAACTCGGCCAATAAAGATGCATCCGAACTAGTTTTTACAGAATCTAAGGGAATTGCATTGCTCAAAATTGGTATCCATTATCATTCCCAGCTCAATAAAAATCTAACCTTTTTTTTAGCACGCTTCTGCAGCCAATAGGCTTTTTTTTTTAATGGTGAATGCCAGTGACATCTAACAGACTGAATCAAGTTATCGTCATTGTGGTTGACAACTTTCAAATTGTGTATGTTGAATACAAATTCCGCACTGCGCCGTCATTTTCTTGTGAGCACATCACATTAGAAGCGTATCGCTGTGCTACTATCTAGATGCCAATCATTAAAGTCAACTGAAATGTGGCCCCGCCACCAGCAGTATTTAATTTACCGATGGAATAAGTTTAAAAGCAAGCCTTCAATTTATGAGGCTGAAGGTATTTTTCTACTCTTCAGATCCCATATTAGTGTTTAACGTCAGGAAGCATTTGCAAGCGCGGGTAAATGTTTCTCATGGACCCGCAAGATGCAATAAAAGTACAGTACTTTCCTCGTCGAGATGCTGATGACCAGGCATTTGAAAAAAAAAAAAGGAATAAAAATATAGCAGAAAGACATCCTTTCGGGTTTGTGTGCGTTTTCCTTTGCTACATGGCGGGTATGATGGGCACTTTCCTGGTTGCGATAGGACGCGTTGTGAAGGGCGGAGAGAGGGACGTTGTTGCCTTGGTTTGATGTTTCGCTGCTGTTCCAGGGCGTGTGCTTCTTTCCGCAGCCAGCAGTGGTAGTGAGTGTCCTGCACACAGGAGTGACCTAGAATGAGCAGGAGGAGAAAAATAAAAAATAAATAAAGCATGGAAAAGTAGCTGGAAAGAGGCCCGCGCGTCGGTTTCATGCAAAATTCAACGCTCTCCACGGAGACAGGTATCGATCAACTGCACCGCGAGGCTCTTCTTTATACATTGACAACGATCACCGAGGATTGAAGGCACCCGGCTGCTTGCAAAGAATGCCGCCCTTTCTTCCCTACGTATATAGAGCCCTTTTCTTGGAGTGCTTTGCAGCGCTTTTCTTTTCCGGGGTTGCATTTCGAAGCACATCGTCTCGACGTCAACTCGTTTCTTTACTGCGGTAAGTAGGGTTAAAAAAAAAAAAAAAACGTAGCAGCTCCTCTTCTTGCTTTCGTTTCGCTCATCAGGTTCACTAAGCTATTGCGGAATCTAAAAAAAGGGCCCGACAATAAAGCTCTATGTAATGGTTCAACAATGCGCAGTTGTGCCACCATCATATCTACGCGTGGACCATATTGCATATGTGTTTTTTTTTTAAATCGCTGTGGAAAAATTTTCTGCAGCTCAAGATCATTGAATATTTTACAAGTACAGTATAGTCATCAGAGCCCGATATAGTGTCATCAATCAACCTGGCACATTTTGTTGCATTTAGAAATGGCGCCACTAAATCAGCAGTGTTACTTCAGGAAATTTAAATGTACGTAATGGAAGAGAATGTACAGTATTAAATTTTGCACATATTTGGTCAAATAAAAGAATGGAGCTGTTCTTGAAGTTTGGCATCAACCTCTCGATAAAATCACACCATTCCAAGACCAAGTGGATTTTTTTTTTTTTTTCAAAAGACTATCCCAGTATTTTTTGCGAGCTCATTGCTACGGAGGGCATCCAAATAAATCCACCCAATGACATATAAATGCAGAAATTAACTTTCATAAATTATTCTGCTCATGGGCGTGTGTTTTTTTTCATCAGTAGCATAATGATAAACATGTATAGAATTGTTCCTGAATGTCTTATTTTGGCATATTTTTCATTCAAGAAATGACATTTTTGTGGCAGTAAGTGAGGAATTTGCACGAAAGTGACGGTTTTCCTTAAAAACCCCATTGGAGGGAGATTTGTTCCTGGGAAATTTTGGCACTATATGCAGGGCTGGCACTGAAGTGGGGATCATTGAATCAAGAGTTGAGTGAATTATACCATGTACTTGTATATCAGGAGGCAGTTTTTCTACAGTCAAAATTATGTGAGTTGAACTTGAAGAGGCCATAAAAAAATAAAAAAAGTTATAGTGAGATTTCCAGTTAGGCAAACAAGCATATCTGTCGAAATAATTCATGTATAACCAGCAGGAAGGTTGTAAACGTTAGTTCAATCGTTATTTCGTCGAATCCTCGCATTCACGTAATATATTCTTGTTTACAGTCTTGAAGCTCGTGAATAAACATCGTACTTATGTGATGTCATCACTTGTCAGTAGCATTTATGACCCCATCATCCAGGCAGGCCGATGAGATTATTTTTGCGTGCTCTTCTCGTCTGCGGATGACCCAATACAGATACCACCAATATATGGTGTACAGCTCTACGCACGATGATGTAGCTGACGTAAATGCGCCATCTCGATCGGCGGTGATCCAGAATCGGCGGATGAGCCAATATTTGGTGAATATGACACGAGAAACGGCATTGAGTGGCCGGTTGCGTGATGTCGACGCTGTTTGAGAGGAAGTCGGCAGGCGTGGATGTTCTGCTCGGGCATTAGCCATTCAGTCCCATGAAATATCCCTTTATTCCNGCCTTACGCAAGGGAACGTAATACTTGAGTAAATACAGTACGGTACACATTTTTTGCGGTGTGAAAGGTCTTCGTGCTTGGTGGCTTTTGTTACCGGAAATAAACTCGGCCAATAAAGATGCATCCGAACTAGTTTTTACAGAATCTAAGGGAATTGCATTGCTCAAAATTGGTATCCATTATCATTCCCAGCTCAATAAAAATCTAACCTTTTTTTTAGCACGCTTCTGCAGCCAATAGGCTTTTTTTTTTAATGGTGAATGCCAGTGACATCTAACAGACTGAATCAAGTTATCGTCATTGTGGTTGACAACTTTCAAATTGTGTATGTTGAATACAAATTCCGCACTGCGCCGTCATTTTCTTGTGAGCACATCACATTAGAAGCGTATCGCTGTGCTACTATCTAGATGCCAATCATTAAAGTCAACTGAAATGTGGCCCCGCCACCAGCAGTATTTAATTTACCGATGGAATAAGTTTAAAAGCAAGCCTTCAATTTATGAGGCTTAAGGTATTTTCCTACTCTTCAGATCCCATATTAGTGTTTAACGTCAGGAAGCATTTGCAAGCGCGGGGAAATGTTTCTCATGGACCCGCAAGATGCAATAAAAGTACAGTATCTTCCTCGTCGTGATGCTGATGACCAGGCATTTGAAAAAAAAAAGAGGAATAAAAATATAGCAGAAAGACATCCTTTCGGGTTTGTGTGCGTTTTCCTTTGCTACATGGCGGGTATGATGGGCACTTTCCTGGTTGCGATAGGACGCGTTGTGAAGGGCGGAGAGAGGGACGTTGTTGCCTTGGTTTGATGTTTCGCTGCTGTTCCAGGGCGTGTGCTTCTTTCCGCAGCCAGCAGTGGTATAGTGAGTGTCCTGCACACAGGAGTGACCTAGAATGAGCAGGAGGAGAAAAATAAAAAATAAATAAAGCATGGAAAAGTAGCTGGAAAGAGGCCCGCGCGTCGGTTTCATGCAAAATTCAACGCTCTCCACGGAGACAGGTATCGATCAACTGCACCGCGAGGCTCTTCTTTATACATTGACAACGATCACCGAGGATTGAAGGCACCCGGCTGCTTGCAAAGAATGCCGCCCTTTCTTCCCTACGTATATAGAGCCCTTTTCTTGGAGTGCTTTGCAGCGCTTTTCTTTTCCGGGGTTGCATTTCGAAGCACATCGTCTCGAGCAGTTGAGCAAAGAAATGACGCCATTCATCCCAATTTTTTTTTTTTTTTTGCATCGTCGAGGAGAAGAACGAAAGCAAAGCGAGTAGTCCAAGTGATTCGATAACGCCTTAGATTTTTTTCCCGGGACAATAAAGCTCTATGTAATGGTTCAACAATGCGCAGTTGTGCCACCATCATATCCACGCGTGGACCATATTGCTTATGTGTTTTTTTTTTAAATCGCTGTGGAAAATTTTCTGCAGCTCAAGATCATTGAATATTTTACAAGTACAGTATAGTCATCATCAGAGCCCGATATAGTGTCATCAATCAACCTGGCACATTTTGTTGCATTTAGAAATGGCACCACTAAATCAGCAGTGTTACTTCAGGAAATTTAAATGTACGGAATGGAAGAGAATGTACAGTATTAAATTTTGCACATATTTGGTCAAATAAAAGAATGGAGCTGTTCTTGAAGTTTGGCATCAACCTCTCGATAAAATCACACCATTCCAAGACCAAGTGGAATTATTTTTTTTTTTTCAAAAGACTATCCCAGTATTTTTTGCGAGCTCATTGCTACGGAGGGCATCCAAATAAATCCACCCAATGACATATAAATGCAGAAATTAACTTTTATAAATTATTCTGCTCATGGGCGTGTGTTTTTTTTCATCAGTAGCCTAATGATAAACATGTATAGAATTGTTCCTGAATGTCTTATTTTGGCATATTTTTCATTCAAGACATGACATTTTTGTGGCAGTAAGTGAGGAATTGGCACGAAAGTGACGGTTTTCCTTAAAAACCCCAGTGGAGGGAGATTTGTTCCTGGGAAATTTTGGCACTATATGCAGGGCTGGCACTGAAGTGGGGATCATTGAATCAAGAGTTGAGTGAATTATACCATGTACTTGTATATCAGGAGGCAGTTTTTCTACAGTCAAAATTATGTGAGTTGAACTTGAAGAGGCCATAAAAAAATAAAAAAAAGTTATAGTGAGATTTCCAGTTAGGCAAACAAGCATATCTGTTGAAATAATTCATGTATAACTAGCAGGAAGGTTGTAAACGTTAGTTCAATCGTTATTTCGTCGAATCCTCGCATTCACGTAATATATTCTTGTTTACAGTCTTGAAGCTCGTGAATAAACATCGTACTTCTGTGATGTCATCAGTTACTCATCACTTGTCAGTAGCATTTATGACCCCATCATCCAGGCAGGCCGATGAGATTATTTTTGCGTGCTCTTCTCGTCTGCGGATGACCCAATACAGATACCACCGATGGTGTACAGCTATACGCACGATGTAGCTGACGTAAATGCGCCATCTCGATCGGCGGTGATCCAGAATCGGCGGATGAGCCAATATTCGGTAACATACTGTGCTCTTTGCCGTAACTCACCGGCCAACGCACTACAGCTGCGACAAACTCTCCTTCAGCCGTCCGCACCTACAAGACGAGCCCGTAATCGGTAAGTCAGGGTACTTTATAGGGAAATAAGGCGTTGCTGCTTCGCTGCGCACGCATGAGATTCGCGGATACACAGGCTTTGGTCCAATTATTCCGAGCCACGGGAAATCCCTGGCTTGCTTGCTCACGCGACAAATTAGGGCCCTTGATCTTGCCCTTTTGAACGTACTTATTAATGGCACAGGACAGACTAAATTAGGGGCCTTACCCTCGGTTTATAAGTTAGTGTGCCTTGCGCTCGCCTAGGGTCGACCAAGTTAATATCAGAGAGAATGAGGCGAAGTCGTCTCTTGCACGATTAATTTTCGTCATCCATTGCGACTCTGCTGGCAAGTGAAAGGTATAAAATGTTTATAAAATAATGTCACTTGACTGCATAGATACGTATATACAATACATACACGGCGGTGGACTCCTTGTTGAAAAACTGCTCAGTTGACCAACTTGTTGGTCAAGAAACTTTTGGTTTAAGGGAGAAGTCCTTTGGTTTAACAAACAAAAATTTGGTCAACGAACTTGTTTCTGTGGATAAATTCCAAAGTTGAGGATTCAAAATTCGATTTTAAGGCTGAAATTTATGAGACAATCTGAATGCAAACAATTCACCTGCTGTACACTGATATGAAAATTTTTAATTTCTGGCACTCTAATATGTCTACAGAGTATTTTTGTGATTCCAAAAAATTTGCAGCTACCTTATTCATGCTCTTCTGTGACAGAATTATTTGCTTTCCTGTCCTCAATTTTTCTACTTTTTTATAATTGTTAGAAAGGACTATTTGATTTTCATTTTGTGGCATAGAGAAATTAGTTCCATTTTCACCAGCCATGTATTCTGCAGTACTGTATGTGTTTTACTTTATGTTAAGCTTTTTATTGTTGTTTTCAGTAGTGTTATTTCCATATAACACTGTAAAAACGTGCCGGGCTCATATATCAGATGTAGAAACAACTTTTGCTGCTTATAGTTCATGGTTTTTGAATTTTTTTATGCTGAATGTTCAAATGTCGTTTGGTTTCACAGGACAGATTAAATTCTTCCCCCATCAAAGTCAAAGGGAAAATCAAATTTGGTGAACAA
>CAJPEX010003039.1:0-25305 GCA_905338405.1 Notodromas monacha | reverse complement strand
CATAAAGTAATAGCCATCAGGCCTCCAAAAAAATCGAGGTTTGCAGGTTTCAAGGTATGCAAAACCTTCGAGCTAGGGATTGTTTCAATGCAACTTTTCGAAGGGAATCAAGACAGTTTTGAACCTCGATAACTGCAACCTCCGTACTGTATTTAATTTTACATTAATTAGAAATCTGTCGATCAAGGGACTAGGAATTTGTGTCTAAATCGGCAATCTTGACTCTTCGTAAATCTTGTGACGAGAGAATCGTCGGATGAGTTCTCCTTTCGATCGGAACACACCTTCATATTGAGCAATTTGTCCCATTCCTTCGTGGCTGTGACAGTGAACATTGTTTCGACTAATGGAAGTGTATGCCTTCCTGGGTGTCTGGATAAAAATGATGATCGTCTCGTCCCACGAAAAAATCCTGGGAAAGCGTGGTGTGCTGTACAGTATGATGATGATGATGCAGCCAAGGGAATCTGTTCACGCGCGTGTGAGAGACTTGGCTGGCTAATCCCTGTCTGTCTCGTGGCTTTTCTTTCTGTCTTTCTCTCTCTTTCTTATCCGTGATGATAAGTCTGAGGAAGGAAGCAAGACTTCTTTTTCGAGTCTTGAGATTGCGAGAGCCGAAATCGGTGGATGCGAAAATGCGGGGAGAGAAAAGACGTCGAGTGGGCTTTGATGTGTGCCACTGCGTTGGTGGCGACGATCCACGGGGGATTTTGTTTCCCCAGAATCGAGCGTGGGAAGAAAAGGGTCTTGAAGAAGAAGAAGAGGAGGAGGAGTAGACTTGATGGGATGTGGTTGTGTGTCCCAGGACTTTGGCGACGATTCGAGCACTGCTGTTTTTTCCTTGCTATTACTGTGTGTCGATTTCTGATGTGATACGTTTTTCGATAATTTTTTTGTCGTTTTGTCGTGCCCAGGGGGTTTGACAGAGGTGTTCGTGAGATTTAATTGTATTCTTGGTCTTCTGACTTGTTTTTCGAGAGTGTTTCTTTGTGCTCATCTGTGATAAATTCGATGTCTGTGTAGGTGGAGAAGAAGCTATTTTTTGTTGAATACTATATATGCAAAGTGTTTCGTCCCTCTTCTAAAAAAGAAAAAAGGTTGTTTTCTCGAGATCCTTGTTGCTTCTTTGCAAGATTTCGGAATGTCCGCCTTTCTTTCAAATGAAGAGTGTATTAGAAGGAATATTCCTCTGTATCAAAGAGCAAAACTGTTATGAATGAAAAAGTTGACTTGGAAATGATCATTTCTTCCATATGCACTTTGGTTTCATAAATTTCTTAGAATGATCAATTTAATCTAATTTTCAAAATAATTAAATTCACTTGATTTTTAAAATAACTAATTTCATCTAATTTTTTCCAAAAATTCCTCTCAACTTCATCAGAGGGATTCGGAAGATAACACAGGCATTGGAATATATGTTTTAGAAGCACTTTCGCATTCCTCGCCCATTTCCCACAAATTTCCAGTCCAAAATGTGTTGAAAACCATGATTTTTAATAAAACAAACTATTTTCAGGTCAGTGCAAGTTCGTTGTAACTTTGTTTTACTGTCTACTGTACTTGAAAAAAATGTTGATGCTGACTTTACTTGAGAGAAAAAAGGCTCGCATTTGTGCTGACTTGGGTTTGAAAGACGAGATTTACAGTATCTGCAAGTTGAAGGGAATCGATCATGCTTTAGCTATCAATTGACCCATTGTCTTTTCGAATAAGGTACTCTTTTCTACTGTTCGAACGTCTTGGTCACGAAGTTCTCAGACCGAAAGAACATCATGTTTTGAATCACTTTCAGTCTGCATTTTTTTCTCATGAATTTAATTTTTTTTAGATCGATAACGCAATTTTATTCATTGTACAAAGTTGACCAAAAGTTGTCGTGTTGCTGCTTGTATTGTCGTGTAGATATGGTAATTGAGTCAATAATTGATCCGGGTACGAATTTCTGTCCTGTCGAAAAAAAATTTTATTACATGAACCACAAAAATTGAGCTCTCCTCGCAATCATTCGAATTCAATTCTCAAGTTGGGTCATTTGAATCGAAATTTTAAAATCCTTGTTACAGATGCAGATTGTAATCAGCACGAATTGAACGCATCAACAGTTGAGAGGGTTTACTATAAATGCAGCTTCTCAGTTTCGGCATCTATTTTAATCTTGCGTTTTCAAAAATTCCGCATAAGTTCTCAAGTCCCTTGAATACCATGGAAAGAAACCCTGGTGTATTTTCGGAGCAGAAATTTAGACATTCCTTCATACGTGATTCCTATTCGTCTACAATATTCTTCTCGGATTCGTTGTGCCTTGTTGACCTCGAGTCACGAAGTCGTCGTTTTTGTACATGATCCACTCTTTGTTCTAGATTCCTCCTTGCATGTGTGTAGGAATGTGAGGCACGTTTTTTCGATCAATGAAATATCCAATTGCGGAAGTGTGAACCTTATTTCAAATTGTATTGATTTTATCCGATGGCTTTCAACTCTTGATTGACTTTCTCACGAGGTTCTTCAGATAGCAAATTAATTTCCTGCTTGGATTGACGACTCGTGTTTATTGAATTTCTTGGATTTTGATTTTATTGGAGATATAGTCCCTTCGAAGTCGACTTGGAGAAGTTTTGAGTTTGAAAACTAGGCCTAAAAATGGTTTGCTGTGAATTTTGAAAGAAATGATTAGAGCTGAAAAGGTTTCCTGCAAATGTGTGCAGTTTGTCCGAAAGCATTTCCTTGATTATCCCCAATACATAACAGAAGTACGATGTAGAAAACATCAGTGTAAAGAAAAATTTTTCAGCATACAGAACCTGAAGCCAGGATTTTATGCACCAATCCGAGTTTCTCATTTTCTTTTCCGAAATCATTGTCATTTGAATTCCCTGTCCTACCTTGTTTTTTTATAGTACAGTAATTATAATATATATACTGTATATCAATTAATACTGTACTGTAGTTATGTAGGTTCACATTTGAAACAATTAGAGTTACAGAGGTACACCTTACATATCTTTAAAGGGACTTCGGACAGTGAATAAAAAATAAAAAATTACTCTAGTTGGGGAGTTTTTTAAATTTTATTTGCGGAGGTTAAAGTTCAAGAGGTCTGACTGCATTTAAATTTTGAAGAAAATCGTACTTTCGATGGTTGATTTTTTTTGTCTGTCTTGGTCATCTGTTGTTGAAATTTTGAATAGATGGATTTTGTTTGACTATCAATTCTCCGAGGGTAAAATTCCATAATTTCGGAGGCCCGTTTTCAAGAAGCGAGAGAACACTAAAATCGCTCCTCATTGCAGTGCGGAAATATGGTTGATTTGCCACTCTTCGACGTTTGATGACTGTTCAAGTCTATTGACTTTTTGCAGTTCAGAACTGTAATTTTAAACTTGTCTTGTTTTCAACTGAGAACGATTTCATGCGTAAAAATAAATTTTGATGTTCGAATGTCGCTCGTTGATTAAAAAGAGCCGTGTTGGCAATCGATGGAAATTTCAATTTCTGGACGGTTTTCAATCATAAACTCGATAATTCGAAATTCATTTCAAGTTACACTACCGTATTTGGAAAAAAATAAAAAATAAATTTGGAAGAATTACTTGTTCTGTACCAATGAAACCCCGTGATCCGAGTGTTTCGATTGAAATTAGTCACGCTTAATTATCTTGCGACGAAGACAAAGAGTCCGGGTCGAGCCGAGTTTTCTGTCCACATTTTCGCCAAGTAGTTGATTGAGCGTTAACTTTTTACGGCCCCGAAGCCTGTGGAGAGACCCATTGAAAACCCGAATTTTGAGGTTTACTGGGCTGTCGTTGGTTCCTCTCAAGTGCTTCTTCCATAACGCTGTTTCTCAAGGACCCACTTTCGGGCGGACGAGTGACCCACAGCTTCCCTCATAAATTCTCTCAAGGGTCTCCCTTTTTTTCAAAGACGGATCCGGAATTTTTGTTGGAATCGACGTGTATTTTCTTTGATGATTGTTGTCGGTGTCGTCGCGTCTTGTGTGGCAAGACATACATTTTCGGGCAAAGTGATGACGTGGTCTTTATGCGACTGTGTGTTATTGGCCTGAGGGGTGTTGGGGTTGAAAGGAATGCCTTCTTTGTGGGTTTTCGAGGTGTGCCCTCAAGGTCGATGTGCGGAAGAGGAAGGCGAAGCTTTTGTTGGTCAAGTGCGATTTCTTCCCAAGTCCCTCGCGAACTTTCCCTCAACTACAGTGGGGCCCCGAGATGCGGACGTAGTTGGTGTTTGGGCCTATGGTTTTCTATGTCGGAGCGTCCGTATTTTGGTTCGTTTTTTTTTTTCATAGACTTCAATGGGAACAGGGTTGTCTCACTTCTGATTGATCTTGTTTATTTCTAGATTAGGTAGCAGTGTAAAAAAAACATGATATTAACATAGCATGGACACGATATTGTACAAAAGCACAAAATTGGCTTGCTTTCGATAATGAATTCTAGTGAACTTATAATAAACTTCATTTTTAATATTTTTTATATAAAAAGCTCAATTTCGTCAAGGGACACCAATTTTGAAATTGTCTAGAAATGTTGGTGAAGTGCCCGTATCGAGTGAAATGGTCAGGATTTGGGTTA
Source organism: Notodromas monacha (assembly GCA_905338405.1). NCBI lineage: Eukaryota > Metazoa > Arthropoda > Ostracoda > Podocopida > Cyprididae > Notodromas > Notodromas monacha. The sequence goes on along the minus strand of CAJPEX010003039.1, from coordinate 20,716 downwards.
GATTTTTGTATACATTAGTATCAAGTACTGTATCTCCAAGTCGAATCGTCCGTATGTCGGGGCTGCGCTGTTTTTCTCGTTTTTCCCCCTCGGAAGGATGGAGGGTTTAGTAGAGTACATGGTAGGAAAAGAATCGCAGTGAAAAATGTATCCCGCATCCGAAAAGGTAAATCAGATTTCATTACAGATGAATTCTCTGAGCAACGAGTTTCTCAGAAGAAGAATTTATCCATCCGTGCACTATACTGTACTGGAATTTCTGTGGCTATACTTCAAATTAGCAAAGAAAACTCGGTTGTTGAAATTCAATTTTTTCGATGTATATTTCGAGAAATTGCCGCGTCCCGAGGCAAAATAAATGAAATTTTAAGCACGTTTGCAACGACAGTCCCTCAGTTGGAAAAATTTAGCATTTCGCCAAATTTCGCTAGAGTTGAGCAATTTTAGTGTGAAATGTATTCCTTTTTTAATGCGTAGGAGGTTTCCCCTGTGACAATAACGCGTGACTTCAAAGTAAGAAGGAAGCTTAATTTTGAATTCATCCATGTGAATTGATGTCGCAATGTGTTTTTATGTTTTTTTTTTTTTCATGGAATAAATTCGCCATGAACAGCGTAATGTTCACGTGCAACAGGAACCGATGGGTTAGACATAAAACTACTGTACAGAACTTAGCTGGAACACTTATGTTCAATATTCTTCGTCGCCGCCCAACTGGGTGCCAACCAACTGATCACCACGCAACTGAGCGTTACGCAAATGAGTGCCTTTGAATGTCATTTTTTTTGCTGTTTAACTTTTGACACTGAAACGACGTCGAATTTTGTTTATATAGTGAGGTTTGCCAGCATTTTAATTGCATATCGAATAAATGTGTTTTCCGTCTTCCTGTATTTCGTACCTAATGTTACACCTTTCGTTTGAATGCCCCCTTGAATTTGCTGTGATATTCCTTCTACTGTACGAACACCACAAAAAAAAAAGATATCTCGAAAATTTTTATGTACTAAATTTTATTCATACCAAGGGTATACACTATACAGCTTTATGGCGAATAATATAATGCCTTGTCATATCTGTCTATCTCTTTCTGTCTTTCGTTCTTTCTATTTTTATTTGTGGGGGAATAGTGATACAAAGTGTCTGTCAATCAATCAATCAAGCAGCAGAACAGTCCGCTCACAGAAATGGCGCCGAGTTGAGTGGCGCTCACTTGACCCGGTGCAAAGCCTTTTTTTTTTTCGACCTAATGAGAGAAAAAGCAGTCCTGGGTACTTGGAAAGTCAACTTGTCAAGATCCTGGAATACTTTTTTGGCATAAATTTCCTTTTTTTTTCTCTCTGGCGATGACGCGTGTGAACGAGGCCTCTTTCACAAATGCCCCTCGGGTTGTTTTCGAGTGCGGGAATGGCTTCTGGTTCACTTTTCAAGTACCGAGCTCGCATATGGCATACCAAGAAAATAATGTACAGTGTAGTGTTGTAAACGAAGGCGTAGTCACGGTGTTGCCATTCTCCTTCGTGTATTTTACTCGCATTATTCTGTTAATTATAGGCTGTGTCTGCGCAAATTGTCCTGCATTTGACCAGGGTTGACAGTTGAGCTCGCGAGATTTTCCAATTGCGGGAGCTATTATTTTGTACTCCATCGTTTTTACGATTTTTTTTTACTGCATGTAATACAGAATCGGAATCGTGACTTGGGAGAGAGCATCAGGCGTTTTCAAAATTTTCCAGACGGCTTGGAGGTCAAACCTAGAAAAAAAGTTTATTTTTGAGCATTCGTGATTTGTGTATAAAAAATTTTTATTTTTGAAAGCGGGCGTTGATGAGATTTAAATTTCCAGTGAATCAAAGCGTTCTAGGACAAAAATACCACCGATATAAGAATAAAATTAGCATGACTTTCGCTTGATGAGTTTGAAAGCCGGGAAAATGCTGGACCAACCTCATCGATGCTATACGTATAAAATACTCAAAAGGAAGTTAAAAATATTCCAAGAAATATGTCTTGTTGTGTATTATTAACAGTGAATGTTTTCTACAGAAACTGTTGCTTTTTTCGTGAAGTTGGATCGCTGCGGCAGTTCCATTTTTGCCATTTATCAAATAATCTCTCGTCGAAAGCATAAAATTGAGGCAAAAATCCCTCATACGATTACTGAGGTTACTGGCCAGGATGAGTTCATTAAAATACGTATATATTTTTTTTAAATGGGGCCTATGAACAAACAGATGCGACGAAGAAAAATTTCGCTTAAACAGAAATTTCGTGCATCTAGATTCTGGGGCAATTATGGAATTATCTCATCGCACTAGTAATTCAACCCGATCTGTCAGTAAATACTTGTGGACTTTCTCAATATTGCCTCACCCATATTGTGTGGTACACTGATTTTAATACCTTCTGTACGGTATCCTAATTCAATACGACGATGAAATTGTCAAAATATCGTGGCTTCGATCATGTCGAGACGATCGTTTCGGTGATTCCTGAATGTGTAAACCCACTTCATCACTGAAAGAAAAAGAAAAGAAAAAACAATGAGTTACTCATCTCACCGAAGCCGCGACGTTTATCTTAATCTCGACCCATTCTTGTGGGCGGAAAGGAATTTATGTGGGATATGAATACCTGAGTCTATGTTGGGCGAAACGGGTTTCGTCGTCCCGATTTGAGCACCAGGGTCCACGTGCTTATATTTGGAGCGGAGCCGACTCGGGACCATTTTTAGGCCCGTGAGATGACAGTCATCTCCCTCATAGATGGACGTTGATTTTCGCCTATTTTTCACAGCAAGTCTTACACGTGTAAGAGACTTCTCCCTTTTTTTAAAATTTACTGGATGTGTGTGTAAAATGAGGAAAGAGTTGATTGCGCCATGGGAAACGCGGTTGGGATACTGAGCAGGACGATGTGCGACTTGTGATGAGCATGGAACCGAGCTCCAGTTGTGAATGGGCTGAGTAATGACGGGAAAATTATTTTGGCCGACAGTCAAGACACGAAAATTCTGAGTGCGCAAAAAAAAAAAAGAAAAGAAAAAGTCAACTGAGGCCAGAAAAGAAAAATGCTGCTTGTGAATGAATCTACGAGATTGAGTAGAAAATGGTGGACTAATTTTCGAACTGATAGCACCCGTATGAGATTGACTCAGGCAATTTGATGCTAAATAGACGCGCAGAGCGAGAATGAGCAAAGCATTGCAAAATAACTAGGACAATGACGTAATATACGGTTTAACCTCCATAACTCAAATACAGTACCTCCCTATGCTAATATATTTTCTAAAGTCGATATCTGAATCTCCTTGAAATAAAAAAGACTAATGCATCGATAACCTGCAAAACTGGAAGACTTTCCTCCTCAAACATCCATTACTTGAATTTTCTGGAGACCTTTTGGCTATTATTTTTATTGGCAGAGGAACAAGAGAAGTAATAAAACATTACTATTGGGCAAATGAACCTTACCTCCAAGTTCAGCATCCTGTCAACTCATTGAAGGAGCGATTGATGTCCAGAATAATGCATCACCAATTAAAATTTCCTGTACTTCTTTGGTCTTCCAAAAATTGAAATTCGTTCTGTCCCCGTGAAATTCGACTTGAAGAGGTTTGACTGTATTTTGTGTTCTTATCCTGTTCAAATATTGAATGTATTTTGGCCGACAGTCAAGACACGAAAATTCTGAGTGCGCAAAAAAAAAAAAGAAAAGAAAAAGTCAACTGAGGCCAGAAAAGAAAAATGCTGCTTGTGAATGAATCTACGAGATTGAGTAGAAAATAGTGGACTAATTTTCGAACTGATTGCACCCGTATGAGATTGACTCAGACAATTTGATGCTAAATAGACGCGCAGAGCGAGAATGAGCAAAGCATTGCAAAATAACTAGGACAATGACGTAATATACGGTTTAACCTCCATAACTCAAATACAGTACCTCCCTATGCTGATATATTTTCTGAAGTCGATATCTGAATCTCCTTGAAAAAAAAAAACTAATGCATCGATAACCTGCAAAACTGGAAGACTTTCCTCCTCAAACATCCATTACTTGAATTTTCTGGAGACCTTTTGCTATTATTTTTACTGGCAGAGGATCAAGGGAAGTAATAAAATATTACTAATTGAGCAAATGAACCTTACCTCCAAGTTCAGCATCCTGTCAACTCATTGAAGGAGCGATTGATGTCCAGAATAATGTTAGTGGTTAATTTTAAAGGACATGAAGAAACCAGAAGGTTTTTAACTTTAAGCAAGACAGGGGCACTTTAAGCTGAACTTCTCCAAACTGACATAAAACACAAGAATAGGACAAGTTTATAACTTACCTGCCCTTTCGAGATAAGATACAAAGATTTTGAAATTTTAACGCATTTTTTCCGCGAGATAAAGAAGGAAATAACTCAGTCTGGTGGAATTTTTTCTGTCTTTGTTTCTGTTCCCTTCGGCTCATTATTTTTTTCTCGCTTTTTCCTGTTAGCATTTTGAGTTGAAATTACATTGTTCTCATTTTCTTGTAGCTGATTTAAACGCTCGGACAATCAAATCGGCAATTTGCAAAATGTGTCAAATTCGTTTTATTCAACCAGTTTGCATCATCAGTGTCTCCAAGCGCTGTCGTTTCTTAAAAAGAAAAGACGCAAGCACACTTTTTAACTTCTAAGAGGAGTGCTTTTGACCTTAAGAAAGATCTAACCGCTAAGACAGTAGACACTCATGAAATGAGCGACGGATGTAGAAATCGCACGTGATACAAATACTGTACCACCCAAGCTGACACGGTACTTGTTCATTTTGCTGTCACATAAGTCTGTTCACTTTTTGAGGACATGAGACGAATTTTTGTTTGGATTGTAAACTAGAAGATAAAGGGATACGAGTTGATTCCAATATAAAGACTTGTCTTTGACCACTGTCGAATTTGACAGATTCAGCTGAAAACTCCTTTTTGAACTCGTGGTTTACGACGGATGGTTCATAAGTTTTGAGATTTTTTGACATAGATCCAACAGAGTTTCAACCATTCGGGGGAAAATTTGTTACTAGCATATCTGCTATGCGTTTGAGTTGACACATAATTTAGCAACACTTCAGTGCTGTTCAACATACTCTCTGCCAATTTCAATGCTTTTTTTGTGCATTTGCATTGTGCCAAAAGTTGAGTTACGTTTCTTGATTACGCTGCTCTTCGACGGCAGAAATGATTCCCTATTCTCAAGATCAATTCATTTCAAGTCATTCTTCACTGCCAGGATCAGCCAGGTGCCGAATCAAATAGCATACTGTAACTCGATTTTTTGCAATGCTTTTGATCTTTGGATTTATCGCATAAAAATACATTGAAATTGGCGGAGAGTAAGTTGAACAGTTCGGAAGTGTTACCAAATGGCGGGGCTATGCGAGTGAAAATTTTGTTTTGGAAACTAACTCCCTTGCATATATTTCAAAAAGTCTCAAAACGTATGAGCCAACCCTTGTGTGTATTTTTTGCAGCATAGTACTGATTTGCTTGAATTTTTTTAGTTCTAATTTTCAACTCAAAGGGATGAAGGAGTAACTAACTAGTAAAAGTAAAACTAGCTAACCCATCAGCTCATTTACGGCTCAACTGTGTACCTTACTATGATACTCCGTGAAACCAGATGAAGGTGTCACTGGGTTTATCAACCCGCTACTTGCACGTTGAAGATGAATTCGTGGGTGGATTTTATGTCGTAGAACGGAATCCCAGCGATTTCCTGATTGGGGATTCAAGCGGAAGATTATTTCTTGGATTACCAGTCGATCTTGCTTCAATAAGTCGTGTCTTTATCCGCTTGGTTGACGTTAATTTATCTCTGGGCTGATCATTATTTCTGGGGCATTCTTTCGTTTTTATCTCGCTTGGCAAAAAAAAAAACGAGGATTTTGAGGGTAATTTTTGGGGGCTGTGAAAATCGCTGAGTGGGTTGTCATTGTGGTTCGCCCAGTTTTCTGGGCTGGACGATGACTGGATTATTATTATTTTTTGTGTTTCTTTTTCGGGATTATTGGTTTGGTGATACTATATTTTCGTCGTCGGTCGGGCGGAGAGTGTGATTTCGGTGATAACGGTTATTGGACACGACCTGAGGTCGAGGCTCGATAGTAATTCCTGTTTTTAGTGTCCTTTCTTCTTGCTTTTCGGGGGAAAAACAAAGCACCCTCATTTAAAATCACCGCAGACTGCGATGAAAAGCTAGCGCAGTACGTAAACGAGCTGGAGCTCGAGCTAAAGCCTTAGTGTTAGCCTCCCTTTAAAAGCACAGTGTGGCGTTTCTTCTGGAAGAAAAAAAAATCGCTGCGGGGGGCTGATATTTTTTTGAAAATTGGGTTCGATTGTTTCGCATTGAGTTTTCTGTTTTTTTTTATTTTTTTTTGATTGTGTCGTGCATGCTTGAGGCGAACAAGAGTGGGTTCTTTTTCTGGCTGTTCCAGTCCGGCTTCTGATGCGGAGTCAATGTAATATTTGTTGTCGTGTGTCAAAAAATCTCAAACTTTTAGGCCTCGACATTATTTTTGTATTTCTATATGATGAGTTTGTTATCATAAAAGCAAATAAATCTGCAAAGCAAATTCTCGGGACACTTTTCCAGTTGTAGACTATTTTTTCAGGGTTATCTCCTTCCGTCTTGTGTTTTTGATTCAATGAAAGCAATCATGTTGGATTTGGGGAATCTCGAAGTTAGAGACCTCGAAATAATTTTTGAATGCTTGTTTAATTAATTGGTCATCATAACAGCAAGTGAATCTGCAAAGCAAATTCACAGGACCTTTTCTCGTTTCAAGATAAATTTTATTATTTATAAGGCTTGTAATGCTGAGTCGATGAAAACAAATCTGTAGTTGGGTGTCGGAAATTTCAAATCTTGAGGCCTCGACATCTTTTTTTGTATTTGTCTTTCTAAAAACAACTGAATCTGCGAAGCAAATTCTCTGCACAGTTATTTTTAGTTTAAGAAGTATTTTGCAGATTTCTCAGAAAAAGTATTGTTGTCTTAACCAGCTTAAATTTCAAGCAGAGTTGTTGATCAGACAATCGCTGCTGATAAAAACTGTTGACTGTTGGTATCGAAGATTTGACTGTTTTCCGCTGCCCCCTTTTTGTTTCGTGTGAGTAAATTTTAGTGGCGTCTGACGCTACTTTTCGATCGCGTCATGCATTTGCTCGACCTCGAGCTCGATTTCGGAATCACAATCGGAGGGAAATTTTCGTGTCACAAGCGTTTCTTCTGGAAGAAAAAAAAAATCGCTGCGGGGGGCTGATATTTTTTTTAAAAATTGGGTTCGATTGTTTCGTATTGAGTTTTCTCTGTTTTTTTAGTTTGTTTTGATTGTGTCGTGCATGCTTGAGGCGAACAAGAGTGGGTTCTTTTTCTGGCTGTTCCAGTCCGGCTTCTGATGCGGAGTCAATGTAATATTTGTTGTCGGGTGTCGAAAAATCTCAAACTTTTAGGCCTCGACATTATTTTTGTATTTCTATATGATGAGTTTGTTATCATAAAAGCAAATAAATCTGCAAAGCGAATTCTCGGGACAGTTTTCCAGTTGTAGACTATTTTTTCAGGGTTATCTCCTTCCGTCTTGTGTTTCTGATTCAATGAAAGCAATCTTGTCGTTGGATTTGAGAAGTGTCGAAGTTAGAGACCTCGAAATAAATTTTGAATGCTTGTTTAATAAATTGATCATCATAATAGCAAGTGAATCTGCAAAGCAAATTCACAGGACCTTTTGTCGGTTCAAGATGAATTTGATTATTTATAAGGCTTGTGATGCTGAGTCGATGAAAACAAATCTGTAATTGGGTTTCGGAAATCTCAAATCTTGAGGCCTCGACATCTTTTTTTTTGCATTTGTCTTCATAAAAACAACTGAATCTGCGAAGCAAATTATCTGCACAGTTATTTTTAGTTTAAAAAGCATTTTTCAGATTTCTCAGACGAAGCATACCCTCCCTAAAAAAAAATTTTGGATCTCAATATCTTTCTGCGAATGCTATGAGTTTAATTGGCAAAATCGTATTCTGTGCTGGTCAATCATCAGTGTACTATCTCAAATTAACGACAAAAAGCAGAATGCGAATCATAGGTGGTGTATTTGTACATATTCTTGATAATGTTGTGAATTTTAAGTATGTACCATACTGTACGTGATTCCAATGGGACATTTTGGACCAAGTTCAACGAAAAAGCTTATTTCAATGGAATCGATTGAAAAATTAGTTGAATTCAGATTTAATTCTTGTCTAAATTCAAATTTCGGTTTCCTTATCTTTTGAAATGTTGCATTTTTAGATTCACTAAAAACGGGGCGCGGGTATCTTACTCTCGGGGGCACTTGGTACTTGAGTAAATACTGTATTGGTAATTCGTATATATATTTTTTTCGATTTTACTGCATTACGGTGTTTATTTTTGCGGGCACGCGCGCTCGACTTGTCCCGGTGCCCACTTACCCGTGTCCATCCCTGTTTCGTACCACACTGCCCCGAGTGGTACCCTTAGTTGATTCACTGTGGTTCGTGAAAGAGAAATGATCGATGGATCAAACGTGGGCTTCGTTCGTGCCCGGGTACCAGTCGGTGTGGGTCACGGGTGCGGAGGTGAGACGCACTCATCGGCGTGGGGGTGAAGCGGCTGTTGAACTGCTGGCTGAGGCTGTCTGCTGGTCTACTTGGATATGTGGAGTTCAACCAGTTCCTTTTTTTCTATGTTCTAATAGAGAAAGCAGAATCGTACGAGAGATTCAAAAGAACAAAATTGTGGGAATGGAAATTGAAATGACATACGACTGAGCTGGAAAAATAATGTTGTGAAAAATAAAATATACCTTGCCTCCTGCACAAAAAAAAATCAGCCCTTTTTGGCGTATTTTTCAGGGTTAATTTTTCAAAAATTTCCTTGAAAATATTTTCAACAGGTATGAATTTTTTTCTTGTGCCAAAATGATGCTTTTTTGTGTGGGAAAAATAATCTTTCTACAACTCAATCGTATGCCGTTCCAATTTATTTCCCGTGAACTTTTCATAGACCCCTCATATCTATGTATGTATGTAAGTATTAATGAGATAATATTTACTTTGAACTTGTCTCAGACTTGCTTGCACAAATGTTTTGGGTCACTAGGGATATGGGATGAATCCGCGTTGAAATGAGACTTTCTGTAAGCCCAGGAATGCGCGTACAATTCACTCCGAAAGTAATTCATTGATCATAGCTGCAAGGGATATGAACTGTCCATTATTATCAACAAACAATCCTGGTTATTATTATTATCGAGAACAACCCATGTTCCGAGAAATGACCCTCGGATAGTATGAAAAACATTTGTATAACCACGAGAATGCATCGAGAAAAACTCACTTTTTTTTCAACATTTCAGGTCGCGGATTTCCGATAACTTTTGTTGCATGCGCATGAACATTTGATTTTTCTCAACATTCGCGAGAGGCCATTGTGTGATTTTATCAAACCGTTCTTGGACAAATAGTTTCCTCAGTACTTCCAAGGACTCGAAATGAAGCAACTCCAGAATAATCGCACGCTTTAAAAATGTGAAGAAACGTAAAAATGTTTTTTTTTCTGCTGACGGATGGAACATGACCGTTTCAAACAGCAGGGGGTTCTCGAAAACTGCGAATTCTCTTATGCGAAAAATATAGGACAGTTGGCTGTTTCGTTATACGAATATATGCGGCGTTTATTTTTTTCTGCTGACGGATGGAACATGACCGTTTCAAACAGCAGGGGGTTCTCGAAAACTGCGAATTCTCTTATGCGAAAAATATAGGACAGTTGGCTGTTTCGTTATACGAATATATGCGGCGTTTATTCGATTATACACGATTGTCGTATTCATTTTATTGTACTTAATCCTGGACGGAGATCTTGCGAGTCACGCGCAGGAGTGGGCCAAGCTGGGTGCGGTTCTGACTGAACAGTTGCTGTTGAAATGCCAAGGTTGATCTTTCTTCTGTTCTCTTTTTTCTTTAAATTCCAAAGATTGTTATATAGTTTATTACAAAATTTGCGCTACTTGGAATGCTCGTCCGCGATGGCTAATTGCCGAGATGAAATTTCTTTATTTTCTTGGATTTTCGAAGGGCATGTGGTTTTTTGTTTTCCCCGGAATAGCGCGTCAAAATTTTATAGATAAATGTCCGACGCATTTGTGATGGACTTGAAATTCATGAAAATCGTGCATCGTTGAAAAAAAAAAACCACACCTTGGTTTTTTTCACTGCTTGGGGATTCATCAATGCTTTTTTTTTTTTTTTGTCTCTTAACATTCCTTATTGAAATGTCTGATAGAAGTCGTCGGAATCATTAAATATTATCAAATCTGTGTCAACCTCGATGCTGAAACCGGAATAACCGTATTCCCGTGTTTAGCAAGGAATGCGAGCAAATGACGTACTGGATTCACAAGTTTCATTTCTACATTTTAAATTTTGACGATATCGAATCTGCCCATAATTTTTGATCGAGATTTCAACCAGGATGGAGCTACAAAATCTTGGTAATACTGTGTTGCTTTGAACCCTCCGAAGGAAAGAACGATTTGTTTGTCGAGTCTGAGTAAAGTCGGTCTGTTTTCATTTCATGGGATTTCTACACTTTCTTTTTCCCGTTTGTCATTATTTTTCGACGGTTGAACTTTATGCTGGGAAAAATAATAAATAGATGCTCCTCTTCTGCAAATATTATGCATTTCCTAGGTAAAAAAAAAATGTTCCTGGAAACGATTAACGCACGATGCTCTTGAAATTGCTCTTTTTCGGAACATGATAAGTCATTGCGGTGAGAGATTTGCGTGAAATTTTGTCTGAAATCAGCAAGATCGTGTGCGGGAAAAAAAAATGTCGACCTTCTCTTGTCATCTCGTGCAATTTTTTCCGCTTGCAGAAATTTTCTTTGTGTACGATTCAAGTTTATGATTATAATTTGATGTATCAGACGCAATAGATATTTTTAACAGAGTCCCAGAACAAGGTCATGCAATTCTTCTGTTCCTGCGATTCAGCTGAGAAATTATTTGCAGTTGAAGTGCAATTCCTAAGTGAAGCAACGAACCACGCCTTCTTTCGTTTACCGCGCCCTTACAGGAATTCTGTTCGGAAATAATGTCGGATCCCTGCACTTTTTTTTTCCTCACACAGGTGTACTTGATAAAGTTAATTGTTTATGTCTTTTCGCCGAGCAATTGTTCCTTCGCATTCCAAAAGCGAAGGGGTAATCGCAACCCTTCTTGTAGATTGTTCTAATTACAGGATGTATCAATGCTCGCGTACATCTTGCCAAGTGTCAACTTTGTGGCTGATGAGTGGAAATTCTAAAATAAGTACTAACAAATTGATCTTCAATTTAGCAAGATGAGACTCATTCTCTTTCAACATAAGTACATATTTCTGATACTTGAAATGTATAGACAACATAGACCAAACCAGCAATGAGCCCAGAAGGAGTGTTTGGACACTCGTTTATAAATTACAGATGCGTTTAAACTGAAAGTAAACTGGCACATGTGAATGACCGGTTGCCAGACATTCTTGCAACATTCTGGTACTGGTGAGTTGCCATTTGAACCACATGAACACAAAAGTCAAATCAAGAATGGCATATTATTAGCCTGTTTGAGGACACACTTGAAATATGATGACATTAACATTTGCAAATATAAATACACTAGCTCAATTTCTTCAAAAAATTGGAACAAAAATGAAATAAATAAATGAATTTCTCCAGGAAGCTTTGAAACTTGTTTACATCTCGAATCACCATCAGATGTTGGGGGCAGACTTTTGCTGTTCTGACTGTCCCTAAGTCGAATTGTCCATGTTGTGCAGTCCGTATTTTGGGGTCTCGCTGTACTGTAATGACATTACAGCTTGAAATGAGTTCATTGAAGCCCAGATTTTTACATCATGGTGCCTATGGAGAAACTTCAGGGATCCAGAAAAACGAAGCTCAATGTAACCAAATTTCATTGCATGAAGGATGAAATCTAGGCGGGTGTTCTTTGTTGGAACTGCGCCGGAAATAGACCAGTGACTTGCTCCCATTCTGTAAATGAACGTGATGGCCGTGAAGCAATCCATTGGACTCTGCATCCTTCTTATCTTATCTCTCCTGTGGGGGCTTTTTTCGCCTTCTCTCGCGTTCTGAAGAAGGGATATTTGCTTTGTGAAGATTTGAACTTGACGCCTATATGTAGTATATATCTGAAGGTTGGTGGGAAACTGAAATAGATCAGTTAGCTACGTATCTGTATCGTTTTTCGTCTCGAAGTGCGAGCGATCGTGTGAACGTGACCGAGGATTTTCTCCTGTACAATTCGAAAAAGACCCGTTTTATTTTCTGAAACATCCAACGAAATCCGTTTGGGGTTTTGGTCTCGTGAATCACGTGTATTTTGAGCAAGTTTCATTTTCAAGCGGACATAAATTGCAAACAGAAATTTGCACCATGCAAGGAGAAATACTTTTTTCTCTATCGTATGCTGGATATTTGTTATGGCGAGTCCAGGAAAAGCGTGAGTTTATGAGTTAAAAATGCACACTTGCGAATATGCAAAATTTGGCGCTTACAATAAGTTCTACCAGAAAGCCAAAACTATGTCTTGAAGTCAGGAATTATTATTTACAAATGATGTGCTGTGGAATTGACTCGAGTCGTCATTTTTCTCCGTTTTCTTGGCGAAAACCCTTCAAGTTTTAATCTGTTTTATTTATGTACCTCTGACGACTGAAATTATTCTAGAAATTTAATTTTGCGAAAACATCTCAGTTTGGCAATGGTTTGAGATTCGTGTTGGAATCCTTGCATTTGGAAGATCGAAATTCCATTATCCAGAAATGACTGAAGATTTGACTTTCCTCTGGTAATAATCGGGATAAACGTTTCAAAAAAATAGAATTGAAGAACCACTTTTCAACCTGGTATCCGGGTTCCACAAAAAGTGATCCTTTCTTGAGGAACAATGGTGTAGCTTCTGTTGTGTTTCAATGTCGGAATTATTGATGTGCCTTGTTTTTTTGGAATTACGTCTGGTGCGTAAGTGAAAAAAAAAAACCATTTGCGGAATGTGATCACAGAAACAGCAAGTGATTTTCTGCACATTATTGATTTACTGTATTTTTTGAAATATTTATTTCTTCTCATGCTACGTCTCGTGGATGTGGTTCGACGCTTTATGAGATTGCTGGTTGAGATTCGGGATTGACATCGAGTTTCTTTTGCCTTTAAGTCTCTTGAAATTAATCTAGTTTTGAAAAAATAAAGTGTTGGAAAGTGCGCCGGAAACCGGGGCGTGGGCCGCAGCACGTGCACCTATTCCTCACCTTTTTTTTTTCTTCTTGCGATTTTCGCACCGCTTTATGACTTCTGCAAATTTCCGTCGTGAATCACGAACAAAAATGAAAAATGTGTGCTAATGTTTCCGTTCGTGGGCTACTTTTTTTCCCTATTTTTTATAGCGGAAAATAAGACAGTCGAAAAGTTGCGACACGGCATAGAACAAGAGATAGTGAGTCGAAAAATCGCTAAGAAAGGATTTCAATTTCTAACAGACTAGTGCAGTTGTGATTTTTGTGGCTCTGTGAACTTTTCGCGGGATATTTTTTTTCGCAGATCTTCAATTTCGCCGAATTCCGACCACGGAAGTGAGTTTTCGTACTTTCATGCAGCTTTTTCGCCATTTATTTATTTCAATTTTTGCTTCGCTTTTACTTTCAATCCAAACGTTCCTCGCACTCGAGTGATGAAAATTTCCTCGACGAGTGACCATGGATGAGGATGGCATTTTCCTGCTGCGATAAGAAAGAAGAACTATGAAACCGATATAAAATCCGTTACATTTGTTTTCGTCGAAAAATGAACTTATTCACTTGTAAAACACAAAAAAGTATGAATAAGTATTTTCTCGGAACGGGTTCCCAACGTGTCTTTGGCCAAATATTCGAATAAATTATGCGCAAGCGTTGAAAATGCTTCTCAAACATTTTAAGCCGTGCTGGGTGAAGCATTGCATATTTACATGGAAATACACAAAGTACAGCTGTTTATTTACTTATTTTCTGTTTAAAAATATATGTGTTAAAAACGTGGAGAAAAATTTCAAGTGACTTTGAGAAGCATTTGCATCAAAATCAGTTGAATTTACGCGAGAAATGAATTCAGTTACAAGCTCAATTCTTTTTAATGCTTCCGCACAGAAACCGAAAATCTAATTTTCGTGTTTCCTAAGTAAAATTGAACTTGTTTCAAGTTGATGAAAAACTCCATGTTTATTCTGAATAACGGAATCGACGGGATCAAATGTAAGACGCCGTCGATTTTTTTCTTCCAAGTTTTTTTTTTCCTCCAGAAACCAGTCATTCAGAAGATTACAAACACATCGTCTCGTCGACGAATGATTCACATTTGCTATATTTTCCAAATGTGTAAATCTACCAGAAAAATAAAAACGTGAAGCATGGTTTCAACCAACTAAAACAAATGAAAAAGGAAAGGAAGTGACGTTTGGTAAGGTTCTTCCATATCAGACCGAGCTTTTCGAAAATGAATTCCTCTCCTGTCCTATACTGCGTTGCCACTGTGTGTAAAATGTGTGTGTGTGACGATGATGTCGATGACGCGATAAATTCGTGGAAAACTTGAAGAAGAACCGTGAATGGAAAGCAGTTCATTCAACAATTTTTTCTCATTTCTATGCCTGACATTGTCTTGCTGCGACAAAAAGAGATGAGAGTGTAGTAAACCGATTTTTGAGCACCGTTCAGCTATTAATTATCCTTCGAAAGTTTGAACCAAGGACGTATAAAAGCGTGGAAGAACCTTGTTTCCATGAATAGTTTTCAACAGGAAATCTTATCATTACAGTTGATGCAGGATCCAAAATTTAAATTAAATGCGTTCAACTCTACAGTCATGTTTTTGAGTTTTTTTCTCCCGACAGTTCCACCGATGGAACGTATTTATCGACGACTTTAGTACCTGACGTTGAATACGCGTGATTGCCTTCGTTATTCTCGCCAGCATCATGCTAATGATTCTAAATAATTGCATTGATCCCTGTCTGCTCTTCTGAGTCGAAAGTTTTACGTTTTTCACAACCAAAAACGATAATTCAATTCCCCTGGAAGATGAGCGCATTCTTCCGAGGATCTGCTCCGTGGAAACCAGGTTAAGCACACGCAGCGTCCTGAAACCATTTCCTTCCGACGCATCATCAGGCAACAGAAATAAAATAGTGCAAATATTTTTAGCAGAACAAACATCGGTTCGCCAAATAAAGACACGACGACTTCTAGAGCCATTCGAGCGGAAAAAACAGTGAGCTCTGACTCGCAACTCAATTGTCTCGCCTGTTTGAAAACAAAAAATCCAAGAAAAAAAAAGATGAACTGAAGGATTTGGGAATTGTTCTGTCAGTTTTATGGGGCGAGTGGTTTCGGGAGAAGTTTAACTGCAGAAAAGAAATGTAGCAGGAAACTGAAATATAAATTATTATGTTTCATTTTTATAGTTCTGACCTTCACAGTTGCTGTTACCTTTGAAATTTAAAAACGTCGTGCTGTAATAACGTGCATGAGCCTAATTTATTGCCGTTGGGTGATCGTAAATTATTCTGAATTGCAGGTCATGTCTATGCTGTAGTATGTTAATGAAGTACGTTATATTACAGCGGAATCCGATTATAACGAATTTTTCCGTGGTTCCGGCAGTTTATTCAAAGCGACAATCTTATGAAAAAAAAAATTTACTGTGTAACCAACTAATTTTCCTCTACAATCTCAGCATAACAAATTTAGCCTTGGTAGTGTTCATGGACCGTGTAATTTTTTTTTACCGATTGGCACCATATGGGAATACCCAACCCGTGCATAATTGAAAAACCTTGAAAAATTATGCTCTTTTGTGACAAAAAAAATCAGCATTGCAGGAAGTATGACACACATATGAAAATTTATTTTGCTTTACTTCAGAATTCAGAAATACCTTATATGGTTTGAAAAAAGTACGTTTAGAAGGATCTTGCTCTATTTCAGAGAACACATGGATGCATGGATAATTGATACGTTTTCTTCTTGCACATGTATTTTTGCTTGTTCCAGCTCAAATTATTTTACGCGTTGAATTTTCTCCATTATTTCGTATGAAGATGTTCAAAATTTGGGCAATTCTTCTCATTTCTGTTGTGCAACTACAGTTCTTCGGCGCTCCTACTGCGTTTTTCTCATAGAACTTCAGTCTTACATGTAAAAGAGACTTGAATTTAATTCTAAATGATGTGCGTTAGGTCCCTGGGAGTTCATTGTAACGAGGTTTTTACTGTAATACTTCACTGTATTACGCAAGCGTGGTTTTTATTCTGCGCCCTTTTTTATAATTGATGGTCCATTTCTTGACTTGTAGATTTCAGCCCACATTAGATAGGGATTAAGGTAATTCTACGTTGATTAGCAGTCATGAAATTTTCTTCAGCTGGAGGAGTTTTAAATTATTCTCGAGTGGCAGGTCACCCACGCGTCATCTCATGACAATGTTTTGGCATACCTGTCTCAAACACACACTCTGGTAGGTCAAGTACAGTACTGCAGCAGTGCATTTTCCAGTATGTTTTTTTATGAAGCCAAACTATTTCGAATGCCGTGTTCAACTGTTGTGATTTCTTTAAAAAAATCCTGTTTGTAATTGCCGGAAATATTTCGCTCGAGTTATGCGAGCTTGTTGCATTAACCGTGATCCAATTTTGGAAGAATCAGGTTCCAAGACTTACTTGGACTTTCGTGGATTGGTATTTTTTATTGTAGCGATGCTGGGAGTAAATATTCATTTTCTGAGGTAGGTGAAATTGATTCAGGTTATCGCAGTCAGAAATGAATAAAAATCTAGCGGAAAAAGTGCATTGCTTCACGAACGGCATGGAGATTTTTTTTCTGGTTGCCCCAGAATATTCTCGAACCAGTTGCCCCTAGAAGCAGTTATTCTTATGTCGTTCCTCCGAAGAACCAAAAGATGTCTTCTTTCGATTTCTTATTTTGCTCCATTTTATTTGCTGTGGCATCCGAGACGAAAATTGGTTGATCGCTGCTTTTCGGTGATTTGAAAGCCGTGACTCCGCGGTCTCGTCGCCTTCTCATAATTATTCTGCGATGTTGAACTGCAGTTTAGCTCTACAATTCTTCTGAAAAGCATGAAATAATTACACCGCCGGCCATTACTCATTCCGAAAAAAAAAATAGTTCGACAGCGCCGGGTCTACACGGTGTTCGAAAAGTTGCTGAGTAGTGGAAATCGTCTTGAAGCTTTGATATAAATGAGCCGAATTTTGTTGCAATTGTTTCGAGAAGGTTTGAAAATTCCTTGCTTGTAACAGGAAAAAGACGCAGAATTAGTGTTTCTCTGCGCTTACTGAAAATTAAACTTTCGTGCTTTGTTAGGGCGAGGAACTCCTCAGAATAACTTTAAACCACTCATTCGAAAATTGGAATACTGTACAAGTGGACTCCGCGTACAACGATATGGTCTACAATATGTTTTCTTACATAACGATTGTTCCATCGACTTTTTCCCATGCTGTGTAGAGGGGTTCGCTACGACAGATGTTTTCCTGATCCTTTCAATTTCGTTGTGGAGATCGAAAACCCACGAGCCCATTTTGGTGGAAAAAATTATGGAGAAACCTTCATCATATTGGTTACAACGCACAACCTTGATATGAAAATTTTTTCTACACCTTTCGCTAAAACATGCACCAAAGAGGATTTCAGCTCGAAGGCAAAAATTGTGCTCTTTTTAATTTTGTTTACTGTTTTTCATTTGATCCACTGCTTCTTTACGCCACGGTGTCTCTCGGTATTGGGTCCAGTTTCAATTCCTGGTGGGTGTATTCAATTTTTTTTCGCATTGAAAATAAGATGCTCTTTTTTTTCTGTTGTTGGCAACGAGAATGTCGCAGAAAAAAAGGACACGTTGTCGAGGCAAATGACGATGAAAAAAGTAAGTCTTTGTGCCGACGATTAAGCACGATTTCGTTCGTTCGTTCGGAAGGCGCATGCTTGTGAGAAATAGCCTCGGCATGTGTTTTTCTCTCTCTCTCTCTCATCTACACTCTCGGCTGCTTTAATAGCGTGAAAAATGCACTCCATTCTAGAGGCAGCAGATTGAAAACGGACGCTATGGATATGTTGGATGACTCGGAATGTAGAAATGATGTGACCAGGTGCATGTTAACCGCCTGTTTTTTTTTTTTTTTTTTCGTGTATGTCCTCGTCCCTATTTGCAGCTGACGCTCTGCTGTGCCGGGCAACGAGTCGTGAAGAGATCGCTACTACTACTTCCCTGTTCCCAGACGTGAACCGTTGATTTATCCTTTTGGAAAAGAAGAAAAAAAACAATGATATAAATGAGAGAAAAAAAATATACTCCTCATTGTGGAGATTATTACGTTTTAATGGAGCAATTAAGCTGGATTTGCGTCGGATCGGTGACTCGAACCGATTTGTCAGACTCGTTTTGATAATTGCGGCGGGGTATAATCTAGTTTTTATCAGAGAGGAAGAGAGAGAGACAGAAGTGAAATACCTTCGCTGACAGATGACTGTTATACTCGACCACGATCGGAACGCGGATTTCCATTATCGTTTCAGGTTGAATTTTTTTCGATTGACAGACAGCTTAGAATCCTGAGAATCTCGACTGTCTTCATTGTTGAATAATCACGATTATAAATTTTTTTTTTAAGATATCCCATTTTAGGATAACTTTCCGTGTCTCTTTTTGGGGAGGGTTGGTGAAGGTTGTGTTCTTTCTACTACGATTAATTGTGAACAGTTAATTTAGACTTTTAAATTACTGAACTTCTTGTGACCAACCTTTAATTCATTCAATTTCTGCATTCTCTGAGCGTACTTTACAACGCTGCTTTTTTGGATTAATTCGTGCACAGTAAAAGAGTGTGTCCGAAAAATGCAAGTGGATTTTTAAAATTCGGCGTTTTTTTTTTTTTCCTTGTGAAGTTCGTATGAGATAAGCGCAATACTTGATGTAAACCCGTGGGGGAGTTTCGAGAAGAAATCGCTCAACTCGAGCAGCAAATTTGTCAGTATTTCGTAGGAATTTTTCTTGGAATCCAGACAATTTTTTTCTGGCACTGTTGCAGTTCTTTTGCAAAAACGGAAGGAACCCGGCGATGCGGAATTTTTTGGATCATCTAGGTGCAGATTTAAAATCAAAGCGTGACCGTAGGTGACGTTAAACTATGCTTAAAAATAAACACACGCGTTATATCGATGGACAAATTTGGAGAATTGCTCACAGGATTAGATTATTTCTCGTAGCAGAATAATTTTTGCACACGTTGTATAGTTGACAGTGTGCGTGTATACGAAAAACGTAACGTCATCGACGTGTGCGTGGACTTTCCTAAGGGACTTCGATGAGGCAAAAGCAAATCTTGAAGAAATTTCGATTTACGCAACAGTGAAATTGAGCTATATTTTTTTAACTGGAGGAAAGAATGAACCAAATTCGCTGTCAAATTACGTTTCTTACTTGTCCATCGTTGTTCGAAAGAGGTTCCGTGATTAAATTCATTTTTGAGGAATGGCTTTGCGCGTCGAAATTTTTGAAATGCGCGTCACATTCGTATTTTCATTTTGCGTCTCTTGACATAATTATTTTGCACGTAAATAGATTTTACGACGCTTTTTACGTGTTCCTTTCTCGAACGATATTTTTACGAAATGCACAGCGTGTGACACGATCTTCCTTCGACGCGTTCCGCATGAATACAGTATTTATTTATTCATTTATTTTATTTTTTGAATGGTACTTGGAAATGACCACTTCATTGAAAGTCAGTTTCCCGACATTTGAGTAAATCTTTTCTGCTTTTCACAATCGCGGGCGGGCGTCACTTGTCTTGCGTCTTCCTAACGTTGTTTACGCCGCAATTGCGTCGTTTTCCTCGGGAAGATTTGCGTATTCATAGGAGTCGAGCAACAGGTCGGTCCTGGGTCCCTTGCGTCTTTTTTTGTTGTTGGTTATCATTGCAGTATTGATTTTATTTTTTGGTGCATGTGTGTGTCAGGTGGTTGTCAGGCAGGGATCTTCACCTGGGCCACAGTCCAGTTACTCGAGGCCCTGAGGGAAGAACCTGCCGCCGGCGATGGGAATCTTTGTCTCGTTCCCCAGATTGTTAAAATCCGTCGCGGATGTGGCCTCATCTTCATTCTTTGAGATTCTTCCTAATTGTGTGGTCATTTTTCTGGTACCTTTTTTTCTGGCTTTGTATTTATTTATTTATTTGTTTTAATTTAACGCTGGGATCTTGCTGCGCGTGATGTGTTAGTCCTCGTAACTTAGCACGCTTCTGCCCATCCATCAGTTGTAATTTATCAAACCAGCTCCGGATCAAATGAGGACTGGAAAAGGGTCCCAGAAGGTACTGCTGAACGCACTTGATGCCTTACTTTTCTTCCGAGGGAAAATCATGGGGCTCAATAAGCACTTTGATGGGCTCGAGGGAATTTCTGTAGAAATAAAGCTTTGTGGAGTCGAATCTCTTCCGTCATTTTGTAGGGTGCTTATAGAGTACGAGCGAGAGGAGAAGTATCAAAAATCGAGGTCAGGTTTCGTTTTGTTGGGTTTTGTTTACCTTCATTTGATTATAGGTTACGTAATATCAGG
>CAJPEX010003038.1:1712-32651 GCA_905338405.1 Notodromas monacha | reverse complement strand
TTTCTGAATGGGCAGGATACACTTTTTTTGAATGGGTTTCTAATGGGTTCATGAATGCTCAAATTTTTTGCTGGGTACCGGCACTCGGTCGAACGGAACGTGCCCTTCGCCAAGCTCATCGACCACTACCTGGAGGCAGGGATCCTGGAGCCAGCAGCTTCTCCCTACAACGCCCCCGCGTTTCTGGTAGACAAGAAGTGCGACGACCCCACGGCACCCATCGAGAAACGTTTTCGCCTGGTGGAGAACTATAAGGAGCTAAACAAGCTAGTCCTCGACGACAACTATCCTATGCCTGTGGTGCAGGAGCTCATCGAGGCTCTTGGTCGTAAGAATCAGTATTTTTGCAGATTGGATCTACATGATGCCTACCATCATCTCCCGATCGCGCAAGAAGACCATCCCAAGACCGCCTTTATGACGCCCCAAGGACAAGTACAATACAAGGTTCTCCCCTTCGGCCTCAAGAACGGCCCAGCGATGTTCCAGCGTACGATGAACACGATCCTGCGACCTCATCTTTACAAGAAGTGCCTGGCCTACGTCGATGACGTGCTCGTCTTTGGAGAATCCTTTGAAATACTCTGTGCTAATTTAGACAATGTCCTCCAAACTTTACAGGACGCCGGCACCGCCATCGACCTCAAAAAATCCAACTTCCTCGCAAAGCAGACTCTCTTCTTGGGGCACATCATCGACCAGACCGGCAGCCGACCCGCGGAGCGAAACGTCGATGCGGTACGCGATTACCCGAAACCCGCCACCACGCGCCAGATGCAACGGTTCTTGGGGATGGCGACCTATCTCAGGGCCCATCTCCCCACGAACTTCACGGATTCGGAGAAAGCTCTGAGGTCAACGATCCCACGGAAACCCGACACGCGCCTGAAGTGGTCCGACGCGGCGGAGCAGGCGTTCGAAAAGCTCAAACTCTGCCTCGCCAACGCCTCCAAGCTGGAGCGCATTGACCCACACCTGCCGCTGTCTGTCCATTGTGACGCCTCAGCAATCAGCCTGGGGGCTGTACTCGTTCAAACGGACGCAGACGGGAAGGATCGCATTATCGAGTATGCTAGCAGAGTACTCAGCGACACGGAGACGCGCTATACAAATACGGAACGCGAGCTCCTGGCAGTGGTATGGAGCGTTACAAAGAAGTTTAAACATCATCTTCTCCACAGGCAGTTCTCAGTGAATACCGACCACAAGGCACTCCTGGGCGACCTACAAACGGAACGGGCCGTTAGCCTATATACGAAACTAGCAGGTTTTAAATTCGAGCTGCTGTATCGACTCTTCCAACTGCACCTGAAGGTTTTAAGTAAGCAATAATCGCCCTTGATCATTTCAGCAAGTTCATGATTGCTAAACCGATTCCCGCCGCAAATACAGAGACTGTCGTCCCCTTCCTTGCGGAAATTTGCAGGGACCTCGGGGAGTTCGAGATCATACACACCGACGCTGACTCCGTTTTCCGTAGCAAAGCTTTTTGGCATTTCTTGAAGGGTGCTCACATCAAGCAGCACGTCGCGCAGGCATCGCATCCAGAGGGCAACGGCTGTTGCGAAAGGGCAATCAAGACCCTCGGGCAAATCCAGGCCAAAGCAGTCCTCGGCAATGAAATGGCATGGGTCACACACCTCGCAGCTTCTGTCGCCGCTTACAACTCGACGCCCCACTCCATCACTGGGGTCACGCCGGCGGAAGCCATGTTTGGGACGCCAACAACACTCGCAGCCGATCGCAAGTTTAATGTCCAGCGAAAAAATCTGGAACTCCGATTACACCAGATGACACAGCACGTCATCGACCAACGAGAAAAGTTCATCGCGCAGGCCAACAAGCGAAAATTGCCATCCTTTCTACCAGGTGACTTAATAGCGATTTTCCCTCGACTCCCAACCATAGACCGTCACGCAGCGAATCGACGCTTCAGGACTCAGAAACTTGGACCTTTTATGGTGATCTCCAACCAAGGAAACGGCGAATACTGGGTGGGGGCCGGCCCGCACGTACGCAGGGTCAACGCCTGGGAGATGGTCCCGTTCCGAGGATTACCCCAGGCTCCAATACCAGGATTCGACAAACAACTGGGCCTTATCAGCCCCAGCAGTGGTGTTTGTACGATCGTTAATCATGTTATTGACCATTCTTATGCGCGCCCAAATGTTGTTGTTCGCCCATAGTGTTGTTGAACCTTCGGTCAGTGAACCTATGTTATCCGTCGATTACGCGCAGAGTTCTTTGTCCGGTCATCAACCTTTGTTGCCAACTCCGCGCGAGTTTTCTTTCTCGGGTTTCGGCAATCAGCGCAACTCGGAGACGAGCTCTTTTTCCCCGGGGGGGGGAGAGTAAGGGTTCCCCTTTACGTAAGAAGGCGACATCTAGGAGGCAGTACTGGAGGAGACCCAGACGTTCAATGTCCCAACCCAGAAACCTCTTATCTCTGACCCCATCTGGAGAACCACTGGAGAAGTCCACAGCGGAGGAGAAACATCCTCACTTCGACTCGAGCCTTTGAGGAATCAACTCCTCTTAACTCTGACCTCTGTTACTGTTGTTAGTGTGTGACTGTGAAATAATAAGTCCAGTGTTCGTGAAGAAAGGTCTGATTCTCTTCATCACCTTATTGTTGGGGCGTCATTCCGTTCTTGACTTTTGATGAAGGAGGTTGTGTTAACCTCGAGAGCCTGTCCTGGTGATCTGTGATATGTTTTGCGACGAGTGTTCACGAACTGGAGTCTGGACTGTTATTGAGTACTCCTTATTGTTAAAGCAGTCGTCCATGCAGCAGGGACCCAAAGGTATATATTATTTAAAAAATCATTCCATTGCATGAAAGTTTAAAAAAAAGTTACACTTTGTTCTCGCTGGTTTTATATCATTCGACGCCATCAGCATGGAGTTCACGGATGCACAAATACTGTAGTTGGAAGTTGGAACAATAACCCATTTGTGTGTACCAACCAGCACACAATAAATGGGTCGACATATTCAGAGCTTATTTATGCACTGCTGCGCTTCTGATCTGTGCAAAGCGAGCGAATAATAAATTGAATTATACGGCTACACAGCAGTCAACATTGAATGCACATGTTTTCACTCATCCCTGGCCACAATGATTGGCGGGATTGCGGGAAAACAAACGAAAGAAATAACTCAGTGCTATAATCGTTTGTCGCCGTGGTATTTTACAAAAACCGGCGGTCAGGTGAGCAACTGCTACGTGCCCCATCAAAGTCCAAGGGTACCACCTCATCGCTACTGTAAATGTAGTACAGTATTGCAGTTTATTTCACTTCATACTTCGTGAATTGTAAGATCATAAAGAAATTTTAACCAGCGTCCATGCAGACGGGACGCGGGAATGTTTTCACCACTGCTTCTCTTTTATTCGACAAGCTCTCTACTTTCGGCGATGGTGACATCTATGAATGTAGCAAACAAACAAACAATTATAGTACAGTACAGTACTTTCCAATATTTTTCGTTTCTCCGAGGAAGAAATTTAGGTGATGAACTCATCGCTTGTAAGTCTTTGAAATGTGAAAAGAAAGTGTCCCCTTTTGATCACGGATTTGGGCAGGGTTTTATCGTGTCTAACAAAGCAGGTGACTGAAATTTTGACATTTTTTTCAGCACATTGTGCGTAGTTTCGTGCAGTATTGCCTTTTTAATCCTATGATTCCAATCCAATGATTATGCTGCTCTCGATGCCGCATTCAACTGGATTTGTGCCTTCCCAAAAACATAGGTTTTTATCTTTACTTATACCCTTTAGATTTCTTGCTCTAGTCTGGCTCATTTAGTATTGGGTCAATATCTCTAGGTGCATCGTTTTCAAGTGCGCCCTACTGCAGCTCTTCACGTAAGTTTCATTAATTCTCATACTGTACTTTTTTCCACATTAGAGATTTTATTTTGTGGCCCATGAGATATGGCGTGATGAACGTGCTGTTCTTGCGAAGTCGCGCTACTTTGCGGCGCGACGTGGTGAAGAATGCCACAAGATGTTGTTCATCTCTTCCGAGGAGTCCGTTGATGCTCTACAAGCGCAAAGTATCTTCCGGTGTTTTAAAAGAAGACCAGTACCAGCTGAAGATCGCGAGGATGTTGGACGAGTTGCTGCAGCGAGTTGAACGCTACACTCCGTCCGCAGTGCAGCCACCAGAAAAGAGTTTCGAGTAAATTGGTGCATACTTGCCATCATTCGACTCGTTTTGCTTAATTTGTGAGTTCTCAATTTCACGCAGTGGCTGGAACGTGATGAATCTGTTTGGTCGACGGGATCCAAAGAAACAGTCATCGAAGACTGTGAAAGTGCCTAAAAAGTATCCGAAAGGAATTTACATTTACGGATCCGTGGGTGTTGGGAAAAGCATGCTGATGGATATGTTTCACGACTGTGTTTCAACGCCGCACAAGAGTAGGATTCACTTCCACGAATTCATGGTGAGTAAACGGTTTCTCCTACGAAGGATGCACCTTGAATAACTTCGTCGAACCTAGTTAAAAGCTGTGTTTAATTTTCAAGGAAGTAATGTATCCTCCTTTGGGAACAGCACATGTCTGTTCACGAAATAAAAACTACTGTACATATGACTCATTTTCATTAGGTGGACGTGCATAGCCGCATCCACAGGTGGAAGATGTCGCAGAAAGAAGGTTTTCGTGGAACGTCTTATGACCCGATACCGCCAATTGCAGACCAGCTAGCTTCAGAAGCCTGGCTTCTTTGTTTTGATGAGTTTCAGGTTTGTAAATTTCGTTACGAAGATAAATCTAGCGCATTTCAAAACCTGTGATTCTTCTTCGTATTGTAAACTCAAACCGAAGTGTGAAAGCTGACATTGCCGAAATTCGTACAAACTTCTGAGAAACCTGAAACGGAGCACATTCAAGAGAACCTGTGTCAAGAAAAGCAAGCAAAAGCTCGACAGGCCGAGTCCACGAGGTTCAAATTAATTCATTAAAGAACGACATGCTCTTGAAATTTTCGGTCATACCTGCTCTTGTTCTTTTGATTGTTTCTCTTCGTGTTCGAATTACTGTTCCTGTTTTGCCAGAGAATAATTTGAAGGGGTTTGAGTCCGTCACTTTTTTGGTGATGCAAGTTTGACGCTTATTTGTTGACGACTTATTTTAGGATTATTTAATGTCGTTGTAGTTTTGTTTCGTCCGTTTCTGTTTTGAAAAATCGTGTCACGCTGTCTCACGAAGACAAATTGCAAAAATGTGAAATATTGTTTTTCGACGAGATTCAACAGCACTTGGTTCATCGTAGGTGACAGATATTGGCGATGCGATGATCTTGAAACGTCTCTTCACGGAGTTATTTGCACGCGGGTCTGTTGTAGTCGCTACTTCGAACCGTCCCCCGGACGATTTGTATCTCCATGGCCTGCAAAGAGGGAATTTTCTTCCCTTTATTGACATCTTGAAGCGATTCTGCGATGTAGCTTGCCTGGACTCGGACATTGATTACCGATTGATCGGTAAAGGGGCTTCACAAAAAACATTTTTCGTGTGAGTACTGGATTCGTTGACATCGCCGAAATTTGCAGCTGGGGAGTCTTCGCTATGATTGCAGGAAATCTCGAGACATAGACACCACCAAGGAATTGGAAATAATTTTCAAAATTCTCATCTCGAAAGAAAACGATGTTCCGCGGGCGAGGACATTTTCGATCAAGGGACACAACGTGGAGTTATCCAAGACTTGCGGAGGAGTTGCCTTTGTGAGCTTCGATGAGCTCTGTGATCGGGTCCGTTTTATGGCTTGCGTGAAAATTCTGTGACAAATTCGGTGACAGTTTCTCGGCTTGCAGCCTCTCGGTGCCGTGGATTACCTGCATTTGAGCCAAATATTCCACACGGTTATATTGAAGGACGTTCCGGAGTTGAATATGCGGAAGAAGAGTCAGGCGAGACGGTTCATTACGCTGATCGATAGCCTTTATGACCACAGGGTGAGAAGAGATATGCCTTCTTCTTAGATTCTGCTTCGAGTAAATCATGTGTGATTTTGAAAAAAGTCAAGTGAAAAAAAAATTCGGGACGTGAACCGGGTAAATGACAGGATAATCTTCCCTAAAATATGATTGTAAGCATCATAAACTCACAGTCAACCCTTGATTTAGTGCCAACAAATTCTCTTGGTGGTTCAAAAATTGCCTTGCGCTGGATGAAAAATGGGCCAAAACCAAAGAAGTGACGGCATATTTGGATACTCCTTTTTTGAATTTACGCTATTGAGAAATTTTTTCGTTGCATGACATTTTCTTTTTTTAACAATTATATAAATGAAGTGGGAGTTTTCCTGAAACCAATGGCGATCCATAAATGATGGAAACTTGTATGAAAATCAAAGGAACGTTTAAGAAACAACTAAGCTCTTTTATTAAACAAAATACCTGTAAATATATCCTAATCTATTGTCATTTAAATGCAGTATAAAGTGTCATGTAAACTTGAAGTTTAATAAGTAATGCGACAGAGGGAATATTTTGTCTGGGACACCGGCTTGTTAAAACCTTGGTTCGAATAAAACGAATGTCATTGGGAACTGGAAGGAGAGTACGTTTTACCCTTGATTCAATGACGCAAAATGTGCCAGGACGAATGATGAGCGACTAAATCATGGTTTGACTGTAATTTAATCAACTCAGATTCTTGAATTAACGTGTTCAGATAGTTGGTCGAATGATTTACTCGTACGAGCATGTTTTTAGATTAGGTATACATATAACCGACCCTTTTTTCAGGTGAGAGTCATTTGCTCCTGTGATGTTCCAATTGACGCCTTGTTTAACGAGGAGCAGAGTGAGGATATATCTGACGAGCACAGAATGCTTTTAGACGATCTGGGGTTAAAAGTGGTGAGCTTACTTCGGCAATTCTAAGCATCCCGTCTTGTTTCTTTCGGTTGTATCCTTTTTTTCCCCCTAAAAAAAGTGACTAACTTTTTCGTGAAGGAAGAGGCGAACGCGCATGAATCAACAAATGAAGAAGTGTTTGCGTTCAAGCGAACGCGGTCGCGATTACACCACATGCAAACGCAGACGTATGCGGAGGAATGTTTGCGGAATCATCATTAACTCGCGGTGCAGGTTATATACAGTATTTCGAACGAAAAAAAAACTGTTCTCTTGCTTTGCATAAGTGCAATTGGGTTAGAAATATTTTTTTACGCGCCTTCGCTGTGAGATGGAGGGTCCTCCGTTGAAGTTGCCTTGCTGAAGCGGAGCAAAGAACGCAGGAAGCTTCGAATCGTATTAATCTCATGGCAAAAAGAAAAAACCATTACGACACATTGTTCAGTACAACAAACTTTTTCTTAGTTTCTGGCAGAAAGCCCATACAATAAATTTTAAAACTGGTCATAATAAACTTCCCTGTTCTAGTGTAATGAAAAATGTTTGAGGAATGCTCAATAGATTCTCCAGGTAGAAATTTCTGGACTATAGCATGCACAGTTCGAAATTTCTGATCCCAAATGTGACTGACTGGTTCTTGTACCATAGATAAAAACTGTGATCAATTACAAAGATGCATTCGAAGGGTCCCACACCATCCTCCCCGAATGAAGAGATTGGTGCAAATGATAGAATGCGTGCTTGAAGCCGTCTTTTTTTTCACAAGATCATTCAGTTTTTCAAACGAATAAGAAAAATCTGAGAATGCCAGAAAAGCAAGATCTGATTTATTACATGCAAGACGGATGTGAAAATGCTTTCCAGCAGGCATTAATTTTTAAAATCTTTTTATAACAAGTTATTCAGTACATCCAAATTTTGCATGAGATCACAACCGTATTGTTGCTCAATCGCATTGTTTTTACGGAGGATATATTGTGTACCGCGGAGCTGAGAGCCTCTGGACGAATATTCCAAGCTTCGCAAAATTGGGTCTGGCTGTGCTTGTACGTCGTTGCCTGCTTTGTAGTGTCCTGAACGCTTTTCAGTTGGATTTCTTCTGCATTTTCTGAATAATATTTCCTCGTGGATTCCCTACCAACAGGGCTCAAAATTGGTGTCTTCCGAGGGCGAAGCAACGCGGAAATCGCTTTCCGGTGCCGAAGAAGTGTTTGCATTCAAACGCACGATGTCTCGCTTGAAGGAAATGGGATCTGAAACGTATTGGGACCAAAGTGACTTGAGACTCCGTCGAATTTCTTGACGCTTGGGATTCTTCTTTCTTCTCTAGTTTTGGGGTTTTTAGGGATTATGGAAGATTGTTCCGGTGCATCGCAATTTGCAGTTACCAAGATTTTCGAGCAGTAAACTTGTTGTAAATGTGTTGGGAGTTGCGGTTGAACGTCGGGTTTCGAAAATGAGCGGTTTTTCACGTTGGAACTGTACTCTTTACGTTTTTCGGGTTGATATTTTGTATTTGCAGTACAGTATTAGCAAAAACAGAACGAATTCGTGAGAGCCTTCGTTAAAAACCGCTCGTTTTTTGCGGAAATATATCCGCGTTGCCGAACAGTTGACCAGTTTCAGTTAAGATTTCTCCTTCAAAAGAAAGCTTTGTCCCTCTTTTTTTGTTGTTGAAAATTTTCGAACTTTCATCTGTGATAACAAATGACAAATCGATGTTAGTCTTGAATTCTTGATAGAGTAACCGAGTCTGGCTGGGCTAACATTGAAGCGACATCTATCTGTGCAGAATCATGAACACTCGGTGGACGTAATACACGTGGGCTCTCTCTACAATGATATTCTCTGTATACAGTAATGTTTTTTTTTTGTGCCGTAGGGTTTCTACAATGAAATTCTCTCTTCGAGGAATATTTTTTAGAAATGAATTAATTTTCAAATGTTCAGAATTTTTTGTAGAGAGTCCACTTGTTATAAAATGTATTTCCGGAGACTAGACGGATTTCTGAATTCGCTGCAGTTGACTCAAACCAGTTCCAGAAGATATTCATCTCACGAGTCCAAGCGAAACGCTTCAAAGGTTCAGGAAAGATTCAGTCTTGAAGTTGCTTCATGAAACTGCTCAACCGTCCGCAAAGTTGATATGGTGTGTTCTTATTTAATTAATTTTTAAACTTCTTTTCACCATCGTCGATTCAGAAAGAAAAATGAATGAGGAGCGCGCGAGTGAAATTATGAATGAAGGGTCGTGGAAGGTTGTGGCGTTGATTGTGCCGCTGACGTTGTGTTTTTTGCTGAGTCTCGGGCTGGTGGAGCTTGATTATGCCGTGGCTCGGATGAGGAATGTTACGGCAATCATTGCCCAAGTTGACTCCAATAACGCCTCGATGGTTCGCGAACTAGCCAATGCCCTGGGCATGTCAAGTCTTACGGAACTGCAGGCTGCCCTCATCATCGGACTGATGATGTTGGTGATGGTCGCGATCGTGACGACGGTCGTCGTGATCCTGTACAGGTTTGCACCGCTGTTCCCTGAAAAAAAAAAATTATCTGCGAAATTACGAGGGCTAATGGAACTAGTGAGGATTAACTTTGATTTTCATCCATATTTCTCTGAAAAATTCATTTTTTTTAGTGCGCATGTTTTTTTTTTCTGTCAGATGCACGAAATGCGACTAACAAAAGTTGAAAAACCTTTCGTTGAGAATTCATACGATGAATGTAAATTTACTTTTAAGAATCTTATGTATTCCCGGATAGAACTCACCGTGTTGAACGGTTTTATGCTTATTCTACGCGATGTTTTAATGTTTCTCAGATATCTGCATTGCTTGTGGTGTCTGACTGGGTACGCATTTTGCGCCATCACGGTGCTGCTTGGGTTCCTCGGCACTCGGAACCTGGCGAAGATCTGCTCTCTTTTAAAAATCTATGTCGACTACGTATCGTTCTTCTTCGTGGTCTGGAACGTAACCCTAACAGGTTCCGTCGTGTTGTTCATGGATGGACCGACCCTGGCGCATCAGGGCTACTGTGTGTTCTACGCATCCATGTTTGTCAATTACCTTCTCGGGATCATGCGACCGACGTTGATTCTTTGGGTTGCTGTGGTGTTGCTTGGGTTCTGGGACCTGTTTGCTGTGTTGTGTCCTTGTGGTCCGTTGCGGATGTTGGTGAACACGGCGCAGACTCGCGGTGACATGGATAGCAAGTTCCTTCGCGCGTTGGTGTATTCCGCGGCGGTTCTTCTCGCGACAGAATCGGTAAAAGGAAAACTGTGTTTAGGATGTGTCGAAATTTTGGCCGAAGTGATCACGGGACAAATCCCGTTGTATTGTTCGGTGCTTTCTGTGTAACCGACTTCGAGAAATACGAAGTTGGTGGAAAAGAAAGCCGAAGGATTCTAGTGTGGGTTTGAGACTCGTCAACCACTTTCCGTGTCTGTAAATCAAATAATATTCTACACAGTTTTGATGGACTTTCTCGTCCCGTATATCTTGAAAATATGAAATTTCTGTTGAATTAATTGAAGGAGCCGGCGATTCTTTTGAACCAACCCTCTTATGTTCAAGTGTTCTTTGGATAATGTTCTGTGATCGGGAGAAACTCAGAGTGACATTAAATTTGCTTCAGGGTACCATGGAGACCGAGAAAGAGGAAGAAGAAGAAGAGCGCGGACCGAAGCTGGGATTGGGTGATTTCATATTCTACAGTGTGGTGATTTGTCTGAGTAGGGTTGACAGTGGCTACTACAGTGTTCTTCTGTCGTACATTGTGATCTTGTTTGGGTTGATGTGCACCTTGGTGATCCTGGTGTTACTTGCGAAACCGCTTCCCGCGTTGCCAATACCCATCTTCTTATCGGTGACAGTGTTCTTCATCTATCGGTACATGGTTGCCGAGTTCCATGACAAAGTGAACGCGGTTCAAGTGTTCCTGTGATTCTGGAATAGCTGTGATTTTCGTGTCAGATGTGTCCGAATTTTAAAAGATCGTGTCCTTTTGTGTGTTCCCTGGAGTTACATTCGGTGAACGCATGATTGTTTTTTCTGTGTACAGTTAAACATGCTCCTTTAGCATGCGTCGTTAAATAAAAGAGAATGCGGTGACAGGCTAAAAAGTTGAAGAATTCATTCCTGCTCATCTCTCGTCATGGAGGCTGAGATTGAAGACAGCATTCGGAAAAACATTCCGTGGCCGAAGCTTTCAAACAACATCCGAGACGTGAGTTGATCATTTCCCAGTTCGTGGATTTTATTCAAATCATTTTGAAATATATTTCGTCCGATGTAGTATTGAGTGTGGAATTTAAGTTGCTGGACGCTGAAAAATTCTTGTTGAAAAGTCCCTGATATGCTGTGCCATTAAAATTTTTCTCTGTCATGTCAGTTGGTGATTTTTCCTTAAATTTATTCTTGATTTTCTACATCGATATTGGAAATGTTTCAACATCGCTAACGTTTTATCCAAGAATTTGAACGCAGTTATGTTGATTTACTCAATATGAATAACTTCTGAAACACAGAGATTTGTGTTCAATGATTTCTCGTAATGTAGAAATTTTTTTTAATTTTCTTCGTCGACTTCATGGGTTTTTTTTTCGCGAATCATTGATTTTCGTTTCAGTTCTTCGGGAACAATCCTCGCGCTTACGACAAATCGATCTACGATTTCAGCATCAAGAACCAGATACGATTCCAGAGGAATCTCGGTGAGAACAAAATTTGCACTTCTTTTTGTTGTTGTTGTGAAATTCGATTACTGCACTGTATTTGCCGTTTTCAGAATGGCCCGTGAATTTATCATCTGTCATTCGGGACAGAATAAACGTTATTTAGGTGTCATTGATTGAAACCAGTTATTTTTTCGTCGATTTTGTTGCTGTATTGAATATGCGTGTAACTAATGTGGCTCTTATTTTATTTATATCTTATTATATTTCTCTTTCACAGTGAGTCGAGTGCGTAAAGATGCGGAGCGATACTACGTCAAACTCCTTTCTCACAGCAGAGAAAATCTTATGCTGTATCCCTATCACCTGCAAGACATGACAGTCCGTGGTCTGCGTGTGACGCCCTTTCAATATTACATCGAGATGATCGTGTACATCATGGAGCAGGAGAAAAGCTACGATTCACTGCCTAACTTTACGGCTGCTGATGGTAGGAGTTTGAACATTCCCGTGGATTTATTGTTGGCTTTATGCTGGAATTTCTTTTATTTTTTTAGCGTTACGCATCCTTGGTATTGGGCGAAATGAGTACATTGACTTGATGAACGAGTGCAGAACTGGCACCTTCATAAAAACCTTGGCCTACTTTTGCAGCCAAGCACCCGTGAACGGCTCATTTGGCCACCTACACGGCTAGCTTGGGACCACCGTAGGCGTTTAGCCAACGTAGTGGCTACTGCTGTACTTCCATGGAGAAGATCCGCTCAATAATGACGTACTATCGTGTCACATTGAGATGAAAGCTCCCGATTTTTATTTAATTTTGAAAAAGCATTTGCGTAAAATTGCAGTCAAACCCCGTTGATATAATTGGGTGAAATCTGAAGATCGCTGCTTTTTATAATTTTGGTCTTTTGACGAAGCGTGTTTACTGTTGAACCACTTTTCATGAAACGGATCATTTATGAACTTCATTTTCGGATTGAAGATCTGTGGTGTTTTGTTTGATTTTTAGTCTGTGACGACTGCTGAGCGGGATCTTATTGATAAGCTGATCGATTCAAGCGGGGCTGACAGTGCCGGTGCATTCGACTATCACTGCATACATTCCTTGTATCGGTAAGTATTTTATTTTCTATTTGGAAACTTTGCTTTACAAGGTGTTCGTGTCACTTGATGACACAACGTCCGTCCAAGAGGTACTTGACTCAGTGTCAGGATGCAGATTTAACTGAGTTTTCCATTTAATTTCAAAAATACGTTTTTTAGGGTATGACATTTGTATTTTCACTTGTCGAGGACGATGCAAATCGCTTTGCAAAAGATCCGTTCAAAAAAATTTTGAGTTTCCGAATTTTTCAAGAATATCTTCAAAAAAATCCTTTCTTTTAATTTTGAATTACGAATTTTTTTGTGGGATTTAAACTAAAGGGACTCACGCAACAAAATCAATTCATAGGATGCATTTCCTGGCCAAAAATTCTTCAAATTTCAGAAAGTTTTTGTCCAAGACCATTTTTTTTTCAATCGAGAAGAGTATAGTTTTGCCCATTCCTTTTCTTTGAAATTTGTTGAAATTAAAATTAAGGAGAAAAGCTTGTCAGGGTTACTTATAAACCCAATTCCAATAAATTTTAAATGCAGAATTCCGTGCGGAAGTCTAGGTATATTGAAGAGGTTTTATTGCCTATGATTGTATTGAATTTAATCTGGAACAAATTAAATAATTTATTATGTATTTGTAAGGGAAATTGCGATTTTCATTACAATGAATTCCACATAACCGTCCCACTTTGATTATGTGGTACTGATGATGTCCTTGTCGACAGTTGGCAACTTTGTTGCAAATTGATATTGAAATGGCACAACGTGCGGTTTCCATGTTCTGCCGACTTGGATTCGCACATCGGAAAGCATTGGATTATGACAAACTTCTGCAACATCCATCATGGCGGGAGTTTTACCAGGTTCCAATGAAAAGGTGCTGAAAATTTTGCAGTTGACTGCATCTAAAAAACGAATCTTTTCCGTGGAAAACGTAAACCATGCAAAACTCAAAACAACATTGAAAGTTATCGAATATAAGTTTGTTTTTTTTTCAAGTGGTTGAATTGAAATTACTCGTATTTAACCGTTTTCTACGCAAGAATACCTTATCAGAGAAGATTTTGGGGGAGACTACCTTATAATTCTTACACTGCTGAGAAATTGCTTTGTTTTTGTTTTTTTGCCTGTTATTTCCAAATAATATTTTCTCCAGGTTCTGTTTTGTGTTGCAACTGTAATCAGCTGTCCTTCATGGAAATCAACCTAGGTGAACAGATTCTTGATTCGATGTCAATTATTGAAAAAGGCCTGGGAGAAGAAGTCTATGCCCAGCGGAAGAAGGGAGGATTGTTTAGTATGTGTGCAGTTTTATAAGGACCCAGGCCTTGAAATTTTATTTCATTTTCACAAGTATTTAATCGCTTGAACTATTGGCATAGAAAATAAAAGCAAAAATCAATGTGCTAAAAATCCTCTTCCGCCTCCTCATGTTTACTTCTTTCATGGTTTCCTTATTGGGAACTTCTTCCTCCCACAAAAACGCAAAGCCTCTCCACTGTATCCCAAGCCACCCGTCCATTTCACCCACCATAACGAAGCTCTATTCCCGTAGCAGTCCGTTGAGTCGATCAGTTGCGGCAAACTCGAGCGCGGCGCGAGAAGCGCGATCGTCCTGTTCTCCTAGTCCGTCTTCCGATGACGATTCTTTGATTCGTGAGATCCGTGCAACTCTGTCGTCTGAAGACAAGGAAGATGATCGAGTTGATGCCGGTTACCTTCAGCGGCAAGCTTCGGAGACTTCGAGTTGTAATTCAGTGCCGGCGCCGTTCTTGTCTACGGGAGCGACGAAGCGCATTGCGTTGCTCTTCGACTCGACTCTTACAGCATATCTCATGATGGGGAACTTGTCGCCGGTGAGTAGCGGACATTTTGAAATGTTTCGAATGGTTTTATTGGATTGACTGATCATTTTCGTGTGTTGACCGGAGCGTTTATCAAGAGTGACAGTCATCAAGTCACAGTTGTTTAGAATTTGCATCTAGTCATGGGTTCTGCGGTTTTTTGCGAGTAATTTTTGAGTTGGTGAGGCTTATTCATCCGAGTTACTGTTGGGTTAGTGAAGTTGATAATGCATTAGTCATATTTATGCTTCTTAGGGGCCTTTTTACAAATCACCGTCCATTTTTTATGATTCCCGTGTCAACTGACCGAGTACTGAACTTCATGGAAAACCAATATTGAGTAAACGTGAAAGAATTCTTTTTGTAGAAGTGGTTTTATGTGCAGTCGACCCTCTTCAAGGGACCAGCAAAAAAGTCCGAGTTTAAGAAACGAGCATTCTTGTTGGGGGAAAGAAGAAAAATTATTTTAAATTGGAATTAATGATATTCTGGGTCTTAGAAAGCAGATGTGTCGATTGGATGCTGAACTTGGAGGCAAGGGATCATATGCCCGATTAGTCTTTCGCTTCTTTTCAAAATACATCGAGTTACATTTTTTCTATAGCCAATAGACCTCCAAAAATTTGAATCAAGTAGATTTGAAAGAAAAATCCTTCGAGTTAGGGAGGATCTTGATGTATTTTTTCCGGGGGAATTCAGTCAAGGGCTTGAAAAACGAAATCGACTAAGGAAGGTTCGAGTTATCGAGGTTCAACTGTTCAGTATTGAGTTATCGTGTTTTTTCACATCAGGGTTTGAAAAGCCACGCCGTGACGATGTTCGAAGTTGGAAAATTGTCTGAAGAATCGGTGGAGAGTTTGCTGAAGGAGTTGGACACGATCAGCGAAGCGGACATTGAAGGCGACGCCCAGCGATACCTGGAGCACGCCATCAACTTGAAGGCCACGCTCAAGTTTTTGCGACACAATCCGAATTTCTGCGCGACGGAAGCGAGTCCCGGTGGCTTGGGTGTTGATTTGCTCCGGTGCGAATCCCTGCAGAACCTGGACCCCGGAACTTACGCTCGGCTGCTTAATCGTAATTACGAGTGAGTCGTGTTCGGTTGGTAACTTTTCGTGATTGGAATTCTTGAATCTAGGGTTTTCACTCCTTTGTGGTGTCCTTCTAAGTAAGGCTTTCAAAGTGTAGATGTAATTTTTTTTCAATTGCTTGGTACTGTTGTATTGTATTGTACGAATGGATAACCTGGATACCGCTGTACTTCACTGCACTATTAATGGTCCGTCATTTTCAAGAGAATAAATGTACAGTACGATTTACATTGTGAAATGAAACTTAGCTTTATGTTCTGCATTACAGGGGAATTTTGATCAAAGATAATTACAGTATTATCTAGAAAAAGAAATCTGTCCCGTGCACAATTCTTAAGAACCAACATGAAGTTGCTGTATATATTTTAGTCTAATTTTTGGAAAAATGTATTGTGCAGTTTTTTCTTCCTTGTGGAACGAATTTTGGCTTGTTTTTCTGTATTTCAGGGGAATTTTGATTGAATAAAATTGATATCTGAAGGAAGAAAAAATGTGTCCCGTAGAAAATATTGAAGAAATGCCGTGGATTATATATTTTAGTCTCTTATTTTCTAGGAGAAATATCAGCCATGTTGTTTTGACAGTAAGAGCTGCAGTATTTGACTCACCTGCCAAAACGTCTCCCGTTTCTTTTGCATAAGTTGTGACTCCCCAAATGTATTCATTCATTGATGAATTTTGCCTTGAGAAAATATTGCTGTATTTTTCTCAAGTGAAAGAATTAAAGCAAGTACAGTACTTCAGTATCATTCTTACGCGCAACACATTTGACTTCTCTTGAATTTTATCTGTTCGGCGAAATGGAGAATCATTGAATTATTGAAAGAGTGATTATTGTGAATGAAAAATCAACTCATTCCTGTACTGAGAATGTAACTACGAAAGATGTTCTTTCGGATATATTACCACTTCTCTTATTATCAATATTTTTTTCAGTTTAAAGAGGATTGTGCTGAAATTTGAAAAGAACTTCGCCTTGCAACTAAGTAGACTCTAGTTACATCGAACCGCTTGGGACCTTAAAATTACTTCGTTATCAGCGATATTTTTTTTTAACGAAATTAAATAACATTTTCGCTATTCGACAGTGACCCAAAAGCAAATTCGTCGTAAGCGGTAATTCGTTATTTCGAGATTCTATTGTAATAACACATTTACAAGTAATGTTCTGTGAATGAAGGAAGCAAGTACAGGTGGATTCTCTCCACAACGAAATTCTGGGGACCAGAAAAACATTTGCTGTAGAGAACCCTAATTTCCTGGGTAGAGAATCTCCATGAACTACGTGGCCGAAGAAATTCGTGATACAGAGAAATTAGTTGTAGAGAGAGAGCGTCGACCTGTATTACAGTATAAATTTTGAATTGATGTTCTTTTCTGTCTTTCTCCTTATCCATTATTTGGGGACTAGGCTCATCGTTTCCATGGCTCCGTTGTGCAATGAAGTCAGACTGTTGGAAAGTTGTCATCCGCCGCATTTGGGTCCAGTGATTCCTGAAATAAATTCCGTGTGGTTCAAACTCTTCCTGTACTACTACACCGGCCATGGGCCTACTTCTTTATTTCTTACTCAAGGTTTGTGTCGAAGCCTCTTCTATCTTTCCCATTTGCGCAATGTTTTGATCAAATAATGAATCTCTTTTGGGGGAAAAAATAGGCACAAAGTTGCGTCGAATACCGGATTGTTTTGCGTGTGAAGCGAAAACGTCGAGGTCTCGACACGTTCTAGTCACTCCTTGGACCGGTTCACAAAGCTCCGAGATGTCGTTGTCGAATTCTCTGGGTCTTTTCAATGACGTTTTAAAAGACACGTCGTTGTTGTTGCAGGTATTGATCCGTTTTTTGTTTCTTGTAATTTTTTCACGTCAGATTTTATTTTTTCTGAGTAACGTCGATAATCGTCGTGTGAATCGTTGAAATTATTGCGAATAGCGTCGGAAGAACTGAAACAAATTTTAATTAACTTGGCTTTATCAGAACTAGTCCCATTAACCTTATCGTAGGTCGCATTGATTTCAGCTAGGACCAGGCGACATCTGTGTGACCTTTGATGAACTTATTTTTCCATTTTCGGAACTGAATGTGATAAGCCTAATTCGAACTGACCTCAAATGGAGCTTGGGTCTTGTTCCTACGTAGGAATTTCCGCATGTCGGATCACATTTTTCGTTATGCTTCAATTGAAACTACAATATTATCTACTATACTATCTACTTAATTGATTTCCTTGTTTATGAAAAACTTAGGAAAAAAGACCCATAAAAAAGCGATAAAAAATTTTCAAGTCACAGTACATAAAACGAGTGTGCTGAAGAAAACCATGAAGAATCTAATCTTTTGACTTGAAAAAGGGCCTAAGAAGCAAAAGAACAAGTGTAATTCTTGCTAGAAGTCGCACAGATCATGGAAAAAAATAAAATAGATGCACAAAATCAGCCCGATTTGGATTATGATTCAGAGTGATTTATAATAAAGTTTATCTCTAATTCTTGTGCAGAGGAATAGTTTACAGAGATATCGAAATTTGGAAAAATTAAATTTTTTTATTCTCTAGAAATGTTGACGAAGTGTCCGTATCTGGAGTCCAATGTCCAGTTTTAGAGGCATAGGTTTTTGATTTTCAACTGTCCCCAAGTCGAATTATCCGTATGTGTATATAGATTTCAATGACCCTTATGTAGCATTCAAGACATTTGTTGATTAACTTCTGATTTTCGAGTGAAAAAAGATTTTATTATCTTCGTAAATACTGTATTTAATTGTTCAACTTCTTTTGGTTGTGTTGCAGTTCCCGGGAGCAGCAGGAACCAGCGAGCGATTGAAAATCATCCCTTTTCCACTCGATCATTCTAGTTCTCGACATAATCAAGGTGATTATAATGGGAACTTTGATACTCGAACCTCCCTAAGTCGAATTTTGTTGTTGTTTTTCATTGGAAACAATACATTAAAATCCTTTTTAATTGGAAGGCTTTCCCTTTCGAACCTGTGACAGTAAAATTTTGTGAGGCCTTGTGGCTATTATCTTCTTGACACAGGAAAGAGAAAAGTAATGAACAATGTAACTTGATGTGTTTTGCAAGGAAGTGAAAGACTAATTTGGCAAATGAACCCCTACCTCCAAGTTCAGCATTTTGTCAACTCATTTGAGAAGCAATTCAAGGCCTAGAATATCACATACTAAAATTTCCTTTGATTCCTCTTTCTTTTTTTTTCTGATAAAAGTGCTTGTTTCTGTAACTCGAAACCTCCCTCACTCAATATTTTTGTCCCTTTAAATGAGACTCAGAGGGTCGATTGTATCACGTTTTCGAAATAAAGTGTCATTTTAAATTGGCATTTCTTTCCTTTCCAGACGAGTTCGAAAATCATCCAGCTGTGAAAGCGATCGCGCAATTGGTGGACCTGCGTCATTCTTGCGGGTTCATCACCCTAGTGAAGTCGCCCGTGAAGAAATCCCGCGGCGTCGCGCAGAAAAATAATAATGGCGTATCCGTGAATCACAACATGAGCAGCTTTTTCGGGTGCATGAGCAATGTACCGAGACTCATTCCTCCAAAGCACGGAAACCCGGTAGTGGAACAAGAAAGCTGTGAAAATGCCGAGACGGAAGTGGATGCTACGGGTGATTCGTCGTCGTCACAAGAGCATTTTGAAGACTGGGATTTAATTGATTGCACTTTTGGTGTGCCGTTGTTTAATGCCAAATTGAACCGGGAAATCTGCGAACGAATTTCCTTGTATGAAGCTGGTAAATCGGAAAGGTGATCTTCTCGATTTTTTTTTTTTCATGTCTTAGTTTGCCAAATATCGACGAGCCTTTAGTACGAATAATTGAATAGGTTTTCTATAATTTTGATTGATTCCGAGCGACAATTGAAAAAAAAATGTATTTCTGTTCGTAGCTTGAGGTTCTTGGAGCGATCTAGTCGAAAACTGGCTCTGAAGTTCCTCAATTTCATAAATAACCACGTGGTGAGTCGTGAAATTTTGGGGTAATTCCGTTTCCTTTGACCCGAGTGAGTGATTCCACGATTGTTTCCTCGCATTTCAGGACCGCATTGGACCGCGATCGCTGACGGAAACGTCGGAACGAAGTCGCTTGAAAGAAATCCCTGTGCCAAACCAAAACCTTCTGTTCAGCGGAGGGAAACTTTCTGTGTGGGACCGGAAATGATTTCCTCAGGAACATCGAGCGAAGTGCCAAAAAAAAAAGGAAAAATCCGCACGTGAAAAAATAAAGGTCGAAACAAGTGTCATACCGTGAAGGGAAAAAAAGAAGCAATTTCCAAAAGATATGTGAAACATTTCAGCAACAGCTTGTTTCGTTTTTTTTTCAACGTAAACTGGGCCAGTTCTGCTACGTTTTAGTTTCTCTTCGATGCTGTGTCGGTATTTTGAGATTTCCCTTCGAGTCGAAGATGGTGTCCCTTGAAGCCAGTTATCGCAAATATGTGCTTTTTTTTCGTGTGTGTCGTCGTCGTCGTCGCCCGAGGAAAGAATATTTGCAGGCCGAGTTCGTGTCGGCGCGAGTGATTTATCCAAAAGCTATATTTGGTCGATTTTTCTGTTCTGAGAATCGCCGTGGGCAAGCATTCCGTGTATGCAAATGATGCGGGGATATCACGAGGGGAAGAAAGGAGAGCGTATTTATGCGAAACTTTTTTTGTAATTTTTCATTAGCGGAGAAGTTGATTTTCTAGTGCATTTACGCGAATATAAGACACCGTCGATTCTAAAAAGCAAAACTTTTTTCAGATTTCGAGATAACTTATGGTAAACTTGAATTCCGAAGGATCAGCAGTAAAATTCGAGTAAGGGAAAACTACCTTCTTTGTATGAGAAAAAATAAATAAAGAATTGCAGGAAGTTAAAATTAATGATCTTCTGGGCCTTTAACTGTTGATGGGTTGTCAAAATCTTAAATTTTTAGGGAAGGGTTCATTTGCCAAATAAATCATTTCATTCTTCGTGCGAAGCATTGTTACATTTTCATTAATGTTTTCTTCCCTGAATCCCCAGAATAATTGGAAAATGTCTGAAAAAAAGTTATAATTGTAACTGTACGAGGGGGGAAGTCTTTGAGTTGGGTTTTCTACACAAGTGGACTCCCAACAACCTTGTCTACATCAATTTTCTCGGCACAATATAATGAATTCTTTTTTGGTCCCATAGGGTTTTCATTCAATGTTATAGAAGTTCTCTACAATGAAATTCTCCCTACAAGAAATTTTTTTTCTGATTCCTGGGACTTTTTTGTAGAATGAGATCACTTTTCTTGAGAGAGTTATGATAGATACAGAACCAAAATCTGACATTTGAAGGTTTTTGCCTTTGTTTTAGTTATCAATGTCCAACTGTATTTTGAAGGCTCAAATTGTACCGGGTTGATCAGAAATTGGATCGATTTTAGAAGGCAGTTTTTCTTCAACTGCAGTAAATTTCATTAACCAAGTACAATTCGAGGCTAACTTCAATAAATTATTCCTTGAAATTGTGTTCAGCTCAAAATCAATGCAGGTGGACTCCCTCTACAACTATTTTCTCTGAATAAAAAAATTGTTCCTGTTCCCTTGATATTTTTGTTGTTGAGAGAATCCACCTGTATTACAATTGACAATTAGGCAGAAAAGCTGTTACGGAATAAAATTTGAGAGGCTTTATCATATCTGCCAAAAGAATTTTAGTTTTCTTTTACAACATGTAGGTCATCGGTGGGGAGATTTTTAAAATTGAAGGATTTCTGTTTTTTTTTTTTAATTGAAGAACTTCTGATCACCACATTAGCCAAAATTTTCGAATGGGTTCCTGTGCTAGTCATAATCAGTAAAAAAAAAGTGCGTCATATATTCGCCTGAATGTTCTGCATCTGAATTCTTAACTAGTGCTAAATTCCTTCTTTCGAGTAGGACCGGAAGAAAAAATGAATGTGTGCAGTTC
The DNA here is from genome assembly GCA_905338405.1 of Notodromas monacha. NCBI lineage: Eukaryota > Metazoa > Arthropoda > Ostracoda > Podocopida > Cyprididae > Notodromas > Notodromas monacha. Next base: position 11,122 of record CAJPEX010003038.1, on the reverse strand, counting down.
TGCTCGTGTTTCAAGATTGATAAGCAGGCATTTGACTCGGATGCACAGAAGATGCCAGAGTTCCTGGGATGAAAGCAAGACGGGATTCGTGGATTTCCGAAGAGTGGTTGCTGAAGGCGGCAAAGGAGGCGATGGCAGCATTCACTTCTTACGGCTGTGGCGGAACGACAGGGCAGGGCCATCTGGCGGCGACGGAGGCAACGGCGGTCACGTGCTCTTCAGGGTATGTGTGAAAGCGTTTTCCCTGGAGCAACAAGCTTTTTTTGTTGTTCCAACTCAAATAATTTTGACTTGAGTTTTGAGTTGAGGGAACTAGCATTTTTGCTGGGAAAATCAATTTCAAGAATTGCAAGGTACAGTATTTGACACTGTTGATCTTCTGGGGAACCAGCGCAAAAATAAATTCGACTTGAGGAGTTTTTGAATTTGGGGAACTAGCATTTTTGAAAACAAGTTAGGATTCGCAACAAATGTGAAATGTTTGATCTTCTGGGAGACCAACACAGAAATAAATTTGATCTGCGTTTCTGAGTTCGGGGAAGTATACATTTTGCTGGAAGAATGAATTTCAAGAATTGCAAGAGGTTGAAATTCTTCATCTTCTGGGTATCTGGGGACCAGCTCAAAATTGAATTTTACTCGAGTTTTCAAGTTAGGGAAACTAGCAGTTTTGCTGGGAAAATAAAGTGAGGAATTGCAAGAATTTGAAACTGTACTGTATTGATATTCTGGGAGACCAACACAAAAATAAACTTGACTCAAGGATTTTTTGGGTTAGGGAAGCTAGCGTTTTTATGGAAATAATAAATGAAGGTTTGCGAGAATTTGGCAATTTTGATTTTCTGGGGAACCAACACGAAATAAATTTGACTTTGTTTTCGAATTGGGTCAACTAGTAATTTTTCTGGGAAAATAAATGAGGAACGGCAAGGGAACAACACAAAAATAAATTTGACTCGAGTTTTCGAATTGAGCGAACTAGAATTTTTGCTGTGAAAATAAAGGAATTGCGAGAATTTGAAGTTGTTGATCTTCTGAGGGGTGAAACACAAAATTTTTTTGACTTGAATTGAATCGAATTGAGTTTATTATTTAAAAAAAAAATAAAATCGACTTTAGTTTTTGAGTTGAGAGGAACTGAAGAAAATGGGTGCAAAATTCGGGAGAATGTCAAAATTTCCAACTGTAATAGTTTCAAGTATAAGACGAGCTTCCATTACTCATGTTTCCAGGCCACTGAAAGCGTGTCGTCGCTGGTCCGCGTGCCGAAGAAAGTCCGCGCCAAGGACGGCGATGACGGACGTCCCAAGGACTGCGACGGCAAGTCGGCGGAGCACGCGGTCGTCGACGTGCCGCTCGGGACGCTCATCAAGGCGTCCCCGAGCGGCGAGCTGTTGGCGGATCTCTCGGAAGAGGACTCGGTGTACGTGGCGGCCCGGGGCGGCTGTGGCGGGCGTGGCAACCACTTCTTCGCCACCGACACGAACCAGAGTCCCATGATTGCCCAACGCGGGGCACTCGGTGAAGTGAGAGAGTATGGAGTGGAGATGAGGGTTGTGGCGGATGTGGGGCTTATTGGGTTCCCGAACGCGGGGAAGTCCACGTTGCTGAGGGCCCTGTCAAGGGCCAGGCCGAAGGTGCGCCATCTGTCATTCGTGTTCGGAACCTATTTATTCTTTTATTCTATTTTTCTCATCTTGGTGAATGGTTCCCGAACGCGGGGAAGTCCACGTTGCTGAGGGCCCTGTCAAGGGCCAGGCCGAAGGTGCGCCATCTGTCATTCGTGTTCGGAACCTATTTATTCTTTTATTCTATTTTTCTCATCTTGGTGAAAGTCTTACCCCTTTTGTTCATTTTTACATAGTGGGCCCTTGGTTAACCAAATTTGATTTCCCCATAGACTGCAATGGGGAAGAATGCAATCCATTTTGTGAACCCAAAAGACAATTGAACATTGAATATCAAAAATTCAAGACCATCAACTATAATCAGTATGAGTGGTTGCAGCAGCTTGTATGTGCCAAAAATCTTTTTATAGTGTTATATGGAAGTAGCACTGATGAATACAAAGATATGAAAAGCTTCACATTGAGGGAAACAAATGCTGAAGCATGCATGTCAAGTGGAAATGGAAATTTCCATTTTTTTATTCATTTTGCAAGTACAGTAACATGAAATATACCTTCTTAACAATGGAAAGCTAGAAACCCCAAGCTCAGAAAAACAAATAATTTTGTCATAAAAATTGAACTGAAACAAATATCAAAATTACAAAAATTACACAAGTGCTGCAGGAGGAAAAAAATTTCAAATCAGTGAATAGGTGAATTATTTGAACTTAGATTGTACAGTACTGTACCATAAACTTCAACCTCAAAATCAAATTTTGAATTCTCAAATTTGGGAATGATACCTGTGTGTTAATCAAGCAGTTTGCTAACCAAGGGTCCACTGTAAAATCATGAGAAATCTCAGAGAATTTTTTGTAGTTGTCCAAAATAAATGCAATGTTTCTCAATTAGAACCATGATCAAAATCATACTTTACATGGTGAAACTCAAACATAAATTTTTATTTCATCAAGGACCTGCAGAATTTAGGTTTTTTGATGTTGCGACATCTGTTTGTCACTGTCCAAAAAAAAACAAACTAATAAGGGCAGTTATCTTTCGTGTATGTGGATTGTGATATCAGATGTTTTTTGGTTTTGTGAAAAAAAGGTCGCCGGTTACCCGTTTACGACGTTGAGGCCGCATATCGGAGTGATACAGTTTGAGGACTATGTGCAATTGCGTGTGGCGGATATTCCTGGACTCATTGAGGAAGCCCACAAGAACCGAGGCTTGGGATACGGGTTCCTGCGTCATGTGGAAAGGTGTGCTTGCATGTTGTATGTGCTGGACTTGAACCTGGGCGTCACAAATCTTGGAACCCCGCAGGAGCAGCTGGAAACGTTGCAGTGAGTCGAAAATCAGGGAATTTCCAATTTTACTTATTTTCAGCCTGGACCTCTCTAATGGTGACATTTCAGGGGGGTTTGTGTTTTCTGTGTGTTGGTTAGTTTTATGGTCAAAAACAAAGAAATGATTAATTGCCGATAAATATGAAGAAAGAGAGAGAAATACAGTGGGTCCCCGCATTTTAAATGTACTCTACAGTACAGTAATTTATTACAGGATGAGATATCGATTTGAGAAATATGATTTCCCTCAAATTCTAAATTTTTGAAAAAATAATTATTGCAATACGCTCCAGATACACACAAAAATGCATGATTAACCTGAAAAACCCAAGTATTTTTCTATGCCTTGATGAACATTCCCAGATTTCTAGGTCTCAACTTTCTGTGATTCACTGATTTTTTGATGTTAGAAAAGGGAATCTCTTCACCTTTATTTTGTACAGTCAACCCCCAATAAGACGCCACCATTTGTCCAGAGCAATTTTGGTGGTTTAAAGAGGTTGGAGGTTTATCAAATATTTAATTTTAATCATTTTATCAAAAACACTCAATTTACCTCCAGTAGTCATAGAGATACAGGTTATGTATAGAAACTTCAGTAATTTTCCAGAGTATTGCTGTGATCAATGGATTACTCTTTCAGAAAATAAAGTTTGCTGCATCAATTTATTCAAATTTTAAGATTAGGTCAATATATTTTTCAAAATTTTCAACAATTTTATTTTGTTTCTTACAAATACAAGATCCTTGGCAGAAATTATAATTTTACCCCATCGTTGGCATTGTAACAAAGACAAAACTAATTGGAAAAAGCACTGTTGTTTCATCAATAATGCTGGTGGATGGCGTCTTGTTGAGGTTTTCTATAGACTTAAACGAAGAGGAAATTTGTTTCATTCAAAATTTTGGCAGTTGTTGAGGGGGGCGTCTTAACAGGGTTTGACTGTATTTTACAATGATGGCAATGCCTCTGTAAATGACTTCAACCTCGAATTTAACCATGTTTGGTCTGGAGAATTCCTCAGGAAAATTTTTCTTTGCAAAATTGTTGTGCTATGGTTAACTCATTGTATGGAGTTCCTGTATGCAAACAGCATACTAGTACTGTACTGAGCAATGGAGTTGTTGGATACAGTATAAATAATGTGTGGGGATGCTTTGCTTGTTTCATGTTATCCCAGACCTGCAGGTCATGCATCCATTACACCTCTGTGAAGTGTAAGAGCATATCAATGAGAGTTGTTTCTGAATATATTTTGGAAAAACTTCTTTTAGGGAAAAATGATTTTCCTGAAGTTTTAATTAAAGAATGTATAATCCGTTTCTGGATTCTAGCAAGTTCTTGGAATGCTTTTTATTGTGGTATAAGATTGAAGTAATTGTGAGAATTGAAATCTCTCAAATTTGTGAAGTTCATCAATTAATAGGGCTAGAAGAATTAAAAGCTTACATTTTTGACTAAGCTTGGGAATTTAATTAGAAGGATTTCAAATTTGAAAATTTAACTTCAAGTAATTTTTACCCAAGTTTTTTATGCAATATCTGGTCTGCAAATACATATTTCATGCTTCCAGTGGTCCCTTCTGTATAATTTCAAAGATGGCAGCCACCATTATTCAAAAATTGTATTGAAAGATGAATGTAAAAATTCAACATGTTCCCCCTCCTTCACAAGTTATGTAAGGCCATGTTTATGATGCAATGCATAGCAATGAATTGAATTTAAAACTTTTCATTTACAGTAATAGAGGAAAGGAAATTTAGGAACCTTTAAAATTGTCAGTTTTGTCCCCTCCCACAAGGACTTTTCACCTGTGCAATATGGTCCTTGGCAGCAAAGAAAAAGTAATAAATGTGGCCATTGGCGACATGTAAGTCGGGCAATAACAAACGTATCTTGTTTCAATTATATTTTCTTCACTGTTGAATGTGTGTCAAATCTCATGTTTTAACTTTTGCCTGTAGGGAAGAATTGAGGCATTATAATCCAAACCTCTTGGAAAGACCGTTTGCTGTGGCTGCCAACAAGATAGATCTTCCTGGAGCACGTTCGCTGTTGGAGAGCTTCACATCAAAAGTTCCCTTTCAAGTATTCCCGATTTCCGCCCTGAATGCGGAAAACATAGCTCCACTCATTTCGTATTTGCGAAAAATGTATGACGCCAATCAAGAAAAACTGCGAAAGAAAAGTGAGGATGATCCTATTGTGATTGAAAATGTTTGACAATGCAAATAAAACATTTTTTCTTCGTCCATAATGAGGGTTTTTCTCTTTAGTCAAATTTAGAACTGTGTAGTGTGTTGTCAGTGGGATTTTATTTAAATTTTAGGATTCTAAAAATAGTGTTTATTGGGAGTTGGAGTCAATCTGATTTTTTTGCACCCCTTTGGCACTTGAGAACTTCCTCTAATTTCTAGATCATGGAATGATTTGAATTTATGAAAAACCAATGCATCAATTACTGAAGATGATATTTGCAGTTCAATATCTGCAAATTATCACATTTATTCAAGTAACACATGCACTTTTCTTCTCAAGATTGAGAGAAAATTGGTGGGGAGGGGGCATCATGAGTCAGTCAAGTTTTTTGACGTTGGGGTGTTCATTAAATTATATTTTAATGGGAAATTTTAGACATACTTCTAAAGAAACTTGAATTTTGTTGAATCCAGGTTTAAATTTTGGTGTTCATATTTTGAATATACAATACAATAGTGCATTTTTAAGTCACTAAAAGTAAGGTGCTCATCCTACTTGGGGATACATTTCTTTAGAAAGTTTGACTAAATAAACCAAAGTGCACATATTAATCAAGGGCATGTGGTCCTCAAGTGAATGAAGTTGCTAAAATTCACAATAAAACCAAGGAAGACAAAAGGGGTAGTTCAGAAGAATCTCTGATTGATGGAAAAGTTTGACTGCAGCTGGCTGTTGAACTTGAAAATTATTTGTAAAAGTTGGCACTCCTTTCTTAATAAAATAAAATAATTGAAGTGGATGAGACATCAAGAAAACCCAGTTTCCCCAGCTTATGGACTGAAAGTACATTCAGACCCCCAGATGGAGATGTGATTGGTGCATGGAGAGTGTCCCTAATTGAGTCATTTTCCCTCACACTTACATTATTTAATTTTTAATTGGTGTCTTATGGAAGAAATATTCTTGAGAATTCTATGAAAAAAATTGGTTGCTAATTGAATTTGATTCAGTGAATATATCTTCAACTCTGTAAAGTGCATTGAAATGTTGGTATCTGTAAAAATAAAGATTGTCACAAAGAGAGAAGGAAGTCTCTCCACAGTCTACACTAAAAGTCCTTTTTTAATTAGCTGAATGGATTGGAAAGGGTAGAGGGAAATTCTAGATATTTTTTTTTGCATAGATCTTAGGGTTGGAAATATCAGTTTCTTACACTTGAGCTTAATAAAAGTCATTTTTCATGAAATTGATCAGCACCTTTATCATGCAATGTCCACATGTTGCGTTGATGTCCGTATTTTGGACCTTTTACATGCCTTTGTTATTCAAAAATAAATATCCCTATGTTGAATTGTCTGCATGTGGGGGTCTCACTGTACACCTGATTCTCAAATGGTGTTCAAAAGAATGGAAGGTTCATGCAAATATGCCCTCTTTCCATTTCCATCCAATGATCATGAACACTTGATCAAGAACAAATCCAGCCGCAATTGCTCAACTGCTCTGAAAACCTCACTGAAAGTGACATTCGAAATAACTGGCAAAAACTCAGTTGTCAAATGTGGGCTAAAACTAGCTTGTCGGCAAAATTGAACACCTGGATGACCCACAACCCCATATTTCCTGGATACACTCGACGCGACTTTCCACAAACCCGAATCGGCACAGGTTCCGTTCCCAGACACTAGATGTCGCTCAGTCATACTCCCTGGCATTGCGACTAAAGCAGGCAATGCGTCGTGGAATCCGCAAGCGAATTCTATCACCTGGTACAAGTCTGTAGAGCCCAAGTCGTAGGTGTGGATAGGGAACCCACTGCCGCGAGGGTTCGCCAAGAGAAACTGCGGCATGGAGTAACTGTAGGTTGAGATCAAGTGCAATCCTTGTCCAGTTCTTTGTAGGTTGCGGGAAACGTAGATCAGCATAGGTGGTATTCCAGCCTGTAGAACAATTTTTTTTAATATTAGAATTCAGTGGAGTAAAATTTTGCTTAAAAAAACCCCCCTTGGAACCCATTGAAGAAACCTTTGTTTTGAGCATCAAATAACATTTTGGCTACACTGGATGGTCCCAAAGAGGATTTCATTCTCAACATAAATACGTCATGGCAAGATATTATACATGAAATCACATTTGAACCTCAATAACTTGAACATTTATCAGTCAAATACCCCTCCCCTCTACTCCATGTAAACAAACTTCCAAGTCCCTGTCTGAATTCCCTTAGAAACAATACAGTGAAAACCAACACAACTCATAGGCTTTCCCTCTCAAATTTAATTTTCTGGAGGCCTTTTGGCTATTCCTTCATCAATACAGGAAAGAGAAAAGCCATACAAATGTAACTTGATTTGTTTTGAAAATAAGTGAAAGACCGATTGGGCAAATTAACCCTTGACTCCAAGTTCAGCAAGTTGTCAACTCACTCAAGAAGCAATTCATGGCCCAGAATATCACAAATTAAAATTTCCTGTAAATTATTTTTCTTTCCCCCAAATATAAATGCTTGGTTCCTTAACTTGAAACCTCCTTAAGTTGAATGCTTTGACACAGTCCTAGTCCCTTTAAATTCAACTCAAAGAGGCTCAACTGTTATTGAAATACAGTATTGTACTGTATAGCCAATAGAGAAGAATAGTTATTTGAAAATATCCCAGAAGATTCCCTGTCTTTTTTTCAAGTGTTCTGATTCACTCTAACTTTGCCATAATTTTAGCAGGTATTTTCTCCAAGGAAATTGAACTAGCATTATGAAGCATTGAATAATTATTCACAGGTGACTGGCAAGACTTGAAAGGAATTCTTAGCAATCTTGAATACTCTGGTCTTCCTTGGAAAGAAAATTATCTAAAAGTACTCCACAGGTAGTTTTTTCCTCAAATTTGGGAGGAAAAAAGGGAACCAGTTACAAAAGCATCAGGTACACATTATTCAAAAAGTTTTGGAAATTTAGTATCGATTCTGATGGGAAAATTTGGACCAAGTGCTACATAGAAACGCACTTCAATATAAAACATTCAACTCACCAAATACAAGTTCAATTCATGTCTAAATTCAATTTCAGGTGTTCTTATTTTAAACAAATAATTGGTTTTGGAGTCACAAAAAATAGTGTGTGTCTTACTCAGGGATACGATTTATCGCAAAATGTTCAACTAAAAAGCTCCGGCGCGTGTTTTGCTCGAGTAAACAAGGCTTTTCTTCAAACTTTTGAACCTTCATATGGAATTGAAAAATGTTTCAAAACTAAGCATAAAAATGTTTGAATTCAGAGAAGGATGAAATTTAGATTCGACGCATTTTTTCAACAAGCACTTAAAAGTACAGTAATCCAACAGCATATGAAAAAAAAAAGGGGGTTTGCATGACCCACCTGATGCATGACGCCATAGAAGTAAGTGAGCAGAACATTGGAAACAATCCAAGACCCCAGAAGAACTTTGCTCAACACCCCAGGCTTGAAAAACTTGTCATGAGCGACGTAAACGAGCGGAAACAACACGGGTATCAGAAACCTCGGCTCTTGATGCTTAAACAAGGTTAGTATCAAAACAGGGAATAGGAAAGACGCCATCATGACGTAGTCGACTCGTCTCTCCACTTTCAACGCTGTCTCCTTCCAAATGGCCGGTATCCAATAGGAGCGGTAGTGCATGTAGCGCTGTTTACCATCTTATGGCTTTTCTTCGCCGTTTAAGTGTCGCTTTACGCAGGTCCCAAACACCTAGGGCACGTCCCGGTCCAAAGACCCTAAGTCTAACATCCGAATGAAGTTCATTGGTGTCAACACTGGTCCCTTAGACAAACTTTCCTGGCCCCTGTGAATGAAGCAAAAAATTGCATGGAATTACATTTCAAACATGTTCTTGTAGATGTCACCTCATCAACCACCATGAATCACAGTCAGTTCGGGCACATACATTTTCCCGACTTGGGAGTTTCCGACGCCCCGCAAGCAGTAACTCGGCTCTGCCCCGCTGGCGTACCCCCTCCCGGACCTGGGGCTTTCCTTGGGTGACGTTCCCTTGTTCATATGCTGAACAAGGGAACCAACGTTATGAGCCTCTCCGGGAAGATGCCAGAGGGAGCTTATTATCTCAAAGATGGTGATTGTCCATGGTTAAATGTTCATATGCTGAACAAGGGAATGCAGGTTTTGAGCCTCTCTGGGAAGATGCCAGAGTGCAGAGGGATCTTATAATCTGAAAGCTGGAGGTTTTTGTAAATCCTGCACATTTTCATTCATTA
>CAJPEX010003037.1:0-32652 GCA_905338405.1 Notodromas monacha | reverse complement strand
TAAAACAAATATATATTTTTACAAGAAGTATTTTATTTTCAACGGACAACAAACACGTTATACAATACGAGTGATTGAATGAATAAATATGACGCTGAAAATTGATCTCTGTCAAGAAATTCAGCTTGTTGAATGTATCTTGTTTGACGAAGCGATTCTAACCCGAATCATTCGGGGATTAATATCGTGACTCGAAGCAAAACTTCAATTTGCAAAGGATTTATCTGCATTTCAGCGTTGAAAATTTTTGCCGCACCATTAGAAATTGTTCTGCAACTCGTGAATTCACTACTGACACGATTTCAACTTGGGGAGTATGATTAAATTGACCCTTAACATGAATCCCGGTGCCAAATCTTATTGAAAAGTAAGGTGACATGAATTTTGATCTTTTGACACACGGGAACATGCATTGCATTTTCAATTATGTTACCTCGCTCCATTTTCTCTCTTACTATCAACATTCGGTATTACAAAAGAAGGGATTGACAATCATGTGAACAATTTTTAATTTTCAAAGATTATAACAACGTAATCAGTGACGAAATGTATGCGGACGCCTTCGGGCATTTCTTCTCAGCTGTTATGTGAACTAGACAAATGTTCGATCTTCCCGCACATAAATATAATATAGAAGAAAGAAATGTTTGTATATTTCACGGGTCATTCTACTCACGAGACTGGGGGTTGTATAACGAAGACTAAACACCCACTCTCGGAATGTTGTGCAATTCCAGAAAGAGCGAGAGGCAAGAAATTCTGAGAAAATAGCACAACGCTGTTTCCCAGGGTCGTCCTGTTTGTCCTTTTTCCTTGAACTGCGCATAAAAAAAAAATTGCCAGGCTGTTGAAATTTCAGTCTGTGACTGAATTTTTGAATATTGACTCTTTTATTTTGCTAACGTGAAATAATTTTGATAACTGAGAGATTCTTGTGCCCATCACACATACGCGAGTAGTCGTATCAAGGAAAGCAAAAAACAGAATTTTAAAATTGGTGAATAAATTGATCGTCCTCGAACCGAATAGAAGCAATAATTTTTCGTACAAGAAAAAAATTACGTTGCTAAGGTTAAAAATTTGAGGCTTGCTTCGCTGCAGGGATGCAAAAACGTGATTAATCGGAATAAAAGAGTAAACCTGAAAATAATTTCAATTACTGAGGGATTCCAAAGTCCATTACATACACTCGTATCAAGGAAAGCATCAAAACGGAATTTTGAAATTAATGTATAAATATATCGTCTTCGGATCGAATATTAAGAAGAAATGGTTTAGTTTTTCGCACAAGATCTAAATTGCTTTGCGAAGGTTAAAAAGTTTAGGTATATTTCGCTGAGGGGAGGCAAAAACGTGATGAATCGCACTAAAAGAAGAAGCCTGCAAATAATTTTAATTACTGAGGGATTCTTTTTTGTCCATCGCAAAAATACAGTAAATACTCGTTTCAAGCAAAGCTTCAAAACAGGATTTTAAAATTAATGAATAAATCGATCGTCTTCGGATCGAATATATAAGTGGTACCAGTATTTTTTTAAACCTAAATTGCGTTGCAAAGGTTAAAAAGTTGAGGTTTATTTCGCTGAGGGAAGGCTAGAACGTAATGAATCGCATTAAAAGACGAAGCCTGCAAATAATTTCAATTACTAAGGGATTCATTTTTGTCCATCACACATATACAGTAAATACTCGTATCAAGCAAAGCTTCAAAACGGGATTTTAAAATTAATGAATAAATCGATCGTCTTCGGATCGAATATATAAGTAGTAACAGTATTTTTTGCACAAGTCCTAAATTGCGTTGCAAAGGTTAAAAAGTTGAGGTTTATTTCGCTGCGGGGATGCAAAAACGTGATGAATCGGAATAAAAGACGAAGTCTTGTGCTTGGCTCGCGGGATTGAGTCGCTTGCCGAACGTCTTTCATTTATGCATGAGCGGATTATCAGGCCCACTTGTGCGTGCCACTCTCAACGACTATCTTCTTTGCATTTGAATCGGCCCTGTGTCGAGCCCATACAGCTGGGTATCGATCAAGCCAACGGCAATCCTGGGTACCAGAAAGTCTGTGTTCCGCAGACCCGAGTTCGCCTCCTTGAGTAGGCAAACTTCCACCGGAGCCTTTCTCGAAGAATTCGTTCCAGGTGGAAAGAAAAAATTTGTCTAGTCTCTCATACAATGAATCCTGTCACGATGAACCCCACTCTGTCAACTTTTTCTAAATGGCTATAAGCAAGAACTGCATTGAAATTACCCCAGACTGCATGTTCCCAGAAAAATTCATATTTCGACAATAAAAAAAAAGTTGCAAAAAAGTTTGAGATGCGGCGACATGTCAAAGTCGAGGACAAGTGCCAGTATGACAGATGAGAATTAATGATAAGTGGCAACAAAATTTTAATTTCTTTAGTTTTTGAAAACATTTATTGGAAGTTCCATGTTTTCCCTTCGTTTATTTAGGAGAATATCATTTTTCAGAGAAATGTTGATGAAGTTTGGAGGCAAACCGTGTACCCAAGAGAACCCTTCGTTGTGCCCGGCTTGATTTTCTATCAATTATCAATGACAGGTCGCTACTGCAATCATTCGGAAACTGATTCATCGAAGCATCCAATTAACTGTGACCAAGTTATTATTTACCGAGAAGAAATATTTCATAGCCGTCTGTATGTTTTTTTAATCTCCGACTCAATTCATTAACTAATTATCTCGACCAATGCATTTCCAAATTCCGCAATTTTGAACACTACTATGGAACGCATTTTTGTTCTCTTTTATGTTGAATCAATTTTAAATTTTTATCGTATCAACTTGTTTCTACCAAAATAATTTTTTAATTTGCCGAGAGCGAATTGGCAAACGTTTAACGCAATTAAAAATTATATTTAGTTTCAATTGACATTTTTGATATTTTCTGTCGCAAAAATGGGTCGAAAATGTTTCGAACTTTTTGTGAGAAAAATAGGGTTTCGCGTTTTATAATGCCTTGCATCATGGAAATCAGATGAATATACGATACTCAATTTAATCATCAGGGTGAAATAACTGAAATTCGTGTGTCTTGTCATAATAAGAAAAACATGTGGTCGATATTTGGAGCAGATAATTTAAAATTTATCTTGATCTTAGGGAATCCAAACCATGCTGTTCTTCTGGCTTTTTTAAATTTTTTTTATAGAAAAGAGGCCAGTTGTTCAAAGATGACATCTACTCACTGCTGCCTCTCTCGCGGAAGTAACAATCAAAAATTCCGGTGAAGTGGCGAAAATAAATGTGAACCAGAAAAGACAAGTTCTGGAAAAATAAAACCCCCCCCCCCCCCTCCACAATAAAAAAGGTGCACGTTCTGGATTATCGCCAGTCGTCGGTGGGCCAGCAACCATGAATCTTCACCTCGTTCGCCGCGACACCCGGTCGGGAAATATCAATTATCCCGGCTCCCCCAGTACAGTTGGTTGGTTACATCTACCCCTTGGTTCTGCATATGCTCTTCTTCTTCTTCTTCTTCTTCTTCTTCTGCAAGCATTCCTCTTTATTATTCGCAGGAAAAAGAAGTCGGGGTTTTCGGGAATCGATTCGCAGCTCAGTCATCCTTGACGCCGATTCATTTGCGTGCTAGAGCCTCGATCCATCCATGAGTAATGACAAGCAGCTGCGAGCGTGAGAAAGGCCTCGAACACAGGCTTACCCCTACGTATAAACCCTCTTGCAGAATCAGGCCGACTTTCATTAAAAATAAACAAAAAATGGGTCATACAGGGCGCGATTGCGAAGCTTCCTGTGACGACTTGACTCAGATCTGGAAAGATACCCATGTGAAAATTATTGAGCTTGAGTCGAGGCTTTCTCAAGATATTTGACGATATGCTGGACTTCCGTAAAGCTGTCTGTTTATGAAGAGACGTGAACCCTATGTAAAAGTTGGGGCATGTAAAATATCAATGGGATTCTTCTCCACTGGGATTTCTGGGAATTGCTTACGAAATTTCGCAGATCAGTCAGATTCATTTCCTTTTCATTTATGATTTCCACAAGTCATACTAAAGATGATGCATCAGAAGAAAATGTGCTGAGCAAATGATTAATATTAGACTTATTTAATATTTATAATAGTCTAACCTAAGCACATTCGCTGTCAAGGAAAAAGATCCGGAATAATGGGAATAATGACTGCACAAAATGTGATGTGATTTGTCTCCAGGCTTTTCAAATTAGAAGTGGGCTTTTCAACTGGACTCAAAATCAGTTGTTGTTCACTAGGATGTCTGGAAATTTCAATATTTGTGATTGTTCTGTCTACTTGTTTGTGATCCTGTGCTTTTCCAGATGGTCTTAAATTTTGATGAGCTACCTCCTAGATTTTCCTTGAACCAGGAATTTCCGTGGACATTTAAAATGTGTTTTCCTCGTGATAACAGTGATTAATATAATTTCAATTGACTTTCTATTCATAAATGGTGATTCTCATCCGACACGGTGGCCTCTCAGGGTTCACTCACATTTTCGGTGAAATTTTAAACCCTCGGATCTTCGTTAAAAATGTGTCGAACGTACTCAACGATCCAATTATAAGTGGATCGTGAAATGTTTTACCACCGTTCGACGTACTTCGATTTATTCCTAGAATGTCTTGCCTTATTTTTGAAGCTACAATCAACCTTTGGAGGGCCAAAAATTATAGCAAAATTACCAATGCTGAAGAGTATGATGGCTTGACGAGATCAAGAACTTTCCTTCACCTGAGAGTCTTTCAAAATTTGGACTTGGAACAAAAGAAGCAGTTCCAATGCCAAAAAGTAAATAAATTCTTCATAGTGAATTCCAATTTTCGTGGACAGGAAAAAATTGAAGCCCTGTGAAAATTTGACGGAAATCCCAAAAAGATCACAGGGTTGCTTCTCATACTTTGCAGGCGAGAATTTCTTTAAAAGCCACGTAAGTACCGTGTTCCAATGCAAATTTATTTATCCATCACAAGTATCTCTGTTTTATCCATGAGTTCACCTCTTTTTCTTGTGGTTGTCTTTAAATAGCAGAATTCACGTTAATCAAATGCATCCACCCAGTGAAAGCTGCTTGATACATTTATAACATGTTCAACTTGCTTTCTCAGTCGCCAGAAATCTTTTTTTTTTTTTGCATGAGCAGAAAACAAGATTTGTAAACAAAACGAAGCTCGACGACTGACGTCAGTCGGATAAGAGCTTCCGGACGCTGATGGTACTTTCAAGGTCAAACTTCGCAGCATTTCAAGACAGGGAAAGAAATCCTGAGCATTATTCGGAAACAGCCGGACTGACCTTATAAAAATGATGTAGTGCGACAGCGGACTGTTGTTGGTATCAGCTGGCGGTGCCCAGGACAAACTGGCGGATCTCGACGTGTAGCTCGTGATCAGCGGTTTTCCCGGAACTGCCGGAACATCTGCGGAAATACATGAGGAGAAACATGCGGAAAAGAAAAATTTCGTCAATTCCAATATCAATCATTTGCAGCAGTTTTTCTGTATAGGGCCTTTTTTGTGTGTGTTTGTGGGAATATCGGCTTTGAGCGCAATATTAATCCCCGGACTTCCACGAGTCGATCGAGAAAAAGAAACCGCGAAACTCGTTCGAGATACGAGTCGAGATTGAAAAAAGCTAGGTCAAGTGAGCGCAGAATACAGCTGAAAATGGGACACTTTGACTAGAAAATTGCTTTCTCGAAGAGCTGGTGACTATATTTCTTGACTCGAATTGCTTTCAGGGCAAGATTTTTGCGTGAATTTTTCAATAAATTTTCATTGAGTTCCCGCAAAAGTGCGTAATTTTATATTATCGATTCGCTATTTTGCCTCGTAATTGAATGTATTATTCATAATAATTGAACTTGGTTGGATACATATTGATGGGATTCAGATTCTCTTGTGAAACTGAAAAAAAAAATTCGGCGTTGACGCGTGAAACCTATTTCGGAGCAATTTCCTTTGTCATTCAGAGCTCGAAATATCAAGAAAAGTAAGTTCAAATTCCAAATGAAGTTCGGCAGATAAATTTGGCAGAAAATTGGCTGTTTCTAAGAATCATTCTGCGATAATGGACGATGGGACTGGGAAAATAGCTCCGGCATAAGATCAAAAGGATTTCAGAGGTGTTCATATGCCTAATATATAGAAATCCCAGACGAAAAATAATTGTATACCGAAAGAAATTTGGAATGGGAACATCAACGGCGAAAGAAAGAAATAGGAACACTCGACTTTACTTCGATCGAAGAAACATCTCGCGTGTTTGATCAAAAAGAAAGAAATTCAAGCGAATCAGGACTTTTCTTTCGTTCTTTATGCATCTGTATATCATTGTACCCACCTCATGTTCCTTCTGTCATTCATCGAGGCCATCATCAAAATTCCAGTTACGAAGTAAACTACAATGATGCAAATGAAGAAGTTTGCTCCTCATCTTCAATATGATTTCAATCCGAATTCCACAAGAATACCCAGGATGAGATTCAAAATGTCCTCAACTATCTTAACCTAATGTTGTAATGTTACCTGGAGAACGACATGAGATATTTATTTCTTTTGGCCAGAAGCATTTTCGCGGAAATTATAGATTTATTTCTACGTCTTTTTTCCCGACGCATCGAATCAATTCTGAAAATTCAGCTGTTGAAGCTTCGCGATAATCAATGTCATGTTGCGAACACAAAAGACATCAGGTAACGACAAAACACTGGGCGAAAGAGACCGTGTCCATAAACTATGTATACTTTACACAAAAAGGGATTCCTCCAAAAGTTTGGAACACAGCACATAATTTCCTTACACGAGTACTGATTCCCTCAGTGAGGAAAAATATCGATTGACTGCTGCAGACTGACGCAACATTCAAATTCTTTACGAACGTTTTTGACCTTAAAATCTTCGTATGGCAACGGAACAAACTTTTTATACAGGTGTAAATGCATCTTTGCGCACATTTGATCTAAATGTTCTTGTTCGATGGAGGAAATTTATGGCTGTCCATGCATATTATGAATAAAGTTTCGTTATTGTTATCTAATTTAGATTTAGGAATACGGTATCTCGGAGGGATATTCTCAAGCACTGAGATCTGTAAAAGTGTCGGGTAATTTCAGAGAGTCACGGATGCTTTGTTTTCATTGAAACTAATTTAGAAAAATCACTAATACAATATACTGTAGTAACATTCTTATTTACCAAAATTATTTTAATATTTTCCTGCGAAACTGCTCTTCAAATCGCCATCATTCATTCATCATTTACAACTGCTGCTCTTATATAGATCAATTCGCAATCATCTGGGACTGAAGCCATTCATCCAATGGGTAAATAAATAAATGCACCTCGCTCGTGCTTCGTCGAGGAAAATTGCTGATTAAGGAACTAAGTGGGTTTATTTGGGTAATGGAGTTGGATAGTGTTGAGAGTACTTGGCCGAAGTTCCTGAGCTGTAAACGAGATTCAGAAGAGAACATGTTCACAGCATACAATGGAGTTTCGGTGTTCTCGAGGGACGCAGTGATGAATTTCCGTTAATCATTCATTGTGCAGAAGATCGGCCATCAGTCTGCAGATGGAACTTGAGAACAAAGCATTTTTGCAAAAGCACCCGTCGCTCCAAGAATTCTCCCTGTTTAATATAAATCAGCGAACCCCCATTTCCTATAGTCCACCTTACTGATTTAAAAATCTTATTTTCGTTTGATATAATTCAACTTTTCGAAATTCTCTGATAGAAAATTCAGTTACACTGAAATTTTAAGAATACACCAGAACACTTATAAAACAAGAATCGTGGACATGCGGATTATTTGTCACTTATAGTCAAATGCAAGTTCGTAAATCGGACTTGAGCATCAATAATAATGCCCACATGATGATATGATTGTGAGTATAATATGGGATCATCATTGGAAAAAATTTAAGTTTTTTAATACACTTACTGGGTACAATAATATCATGAAATCGTCCATGAAAATGAAAAAAATAATAATTTTATTGCAGTAAGCTAATATTAGTTGAACATCAAGACTTTCCGTGTGTAATACATTCTTAGGATTCATGGGGAAATTGTGTCGACTACAAGCAGCCCAGAAAACATTCCCAACAAGCAGGGTTTCGAAATTGAAATTTCAAAGCAAAAGATTGCCCTTAGATGAATAAAGGCTTCTTTCTTTACAGTCCTGGCACGCTTGAGAAGATTAGCTGCATCTTCCATTCTGCAAATTTTTACATTCTTTCCCTCTTTGTTTTTTTTTCAGGTACATGCAGTTTAAGCTTGTTGACAAAATGCAGAACGGAGAATAACGTATCAAATAAGCGCAAACATCCGTCGCAAAACTTCCAAAGCAATTACAACGGAAGCGTAAACACCAGGTATGCATCCAGTAAAATATCGTCATTCAATTTAATTTTATAATCTATAATGGTTATAAAATTAACAAATGAAAACAAACAAAAACTGAGAACGTTTTGTAATTAAGATCTGGTTCTTGAGAAAATGATGCATTTCATATATTTATTGGTAGCAAATGCACTTCAAAATTAGATTATTCAGGGTATTCTTTCTGTTTAATACTGAACTCTGAATAAAACCTCTATTCAGAGATCAAAGACTCGGTTTTTGAATCATTCGAGAGATTTCAGTGCATCCCAGCCAATTTGTATCAAGAAGTTTTCATTTGTTCTGGTTTTTCCAATCAAAGAAGCAGCAAAATATATATATCCTGCTTGGTCGAGGGATTTCCAGAAACTGCATCTTTGAATCTCACTCAATTGCTGACCTTTATCCGGAAGAAATCGTCTGCCTGATGTCCTGGTATTTTTATAAAGATTAAGATATATTTTTTGTGTTGGCTGTTTCTGATGTGAGACTGCTTTTACAGCTTGTTCATTCCATCCAGATTTACTGTCCTTAAACCTTTGGAAAGGCTCATCAGGTTGAGTTCTGAATAAATTAAAGCAAAACCACCAACTTTATTTACTCAAGTACAATGTACCCTCATGTAAGGCATGCACCCCACTTTTTTTTAGCGAACATTTTTCCAAAAATCATTTCCCGGTGTAATATCTGCACCCCTATTTTCTTTGTTGCTGAAAATCAAGAATTGGGAAATCTTTTGTGCGGTTCAATTCTTCTCAATACAGTATATACATTTTATCTTCTCTGTTTTTACTGTCTGCAGGAGTAGTTCAAATGTGCTTGCAATATAAAGCAGCTTGCACATCAAAGTTAATATTTTTTCCTTCCTCTACTTCTTGTTTGCATATCCTATACTGATATACTGTACGTGTGGTACCCCACAATTTGACCCTAATCTGTTGCTGGGCTGGGGTCAAACTGTGAAACAGTAAAATTGCAAGACAACATCAAATGTAATGTTTCTACATCAAATTTGACATTATGCAGGTCGAATTTCAGGGCAGAGGTCAAATTTTGAGTTTGACTCAAAATTTGACTGTCAAATTCTGGGATGCAAAAAATTGGGGATGTCAAGTATTGCAAGGTACCACCTGTATTCTTAATAGTTTTATTGCTTGATCCATTATTTTCCATAAACAAGGAGATTTGGTGCCACACATTTCCTCTTTGTTTTTTTCTTTGATAAATTTCATTGGTGATTGGCACTGGTTTTGGGATTTATGCTTTTACCACTTTATTCCTGAACACCATACATATCTGCTTCAGTTTCTGAAAAAAAAGGTGTGCGTGGTAACTCTAGTAAATACAGTAGTTACACCTTTGTTTCAGCTGTTTCTAATGCAGATCAAGGGGTAGGGAAGTTTAGAAAACACCCGGGGCAAATCAGGGGCAGCACGTGTGCATCAGGAAACCAGATGGCAACCAGCAGGGACAGCGGAAGGAGCAAGTATAAGCAAGCAAAGCAAACGAGCAAGGCAGGTGATTGAGGAAAATAGACACACCATTAGCGTGTCTTGCGAAAAGCCGCGTCTAACGCAGACTAATGCCTCCGCCACGTTCAGGTGGGTCAGCATTTTCTGCACTGATGAGACGACGCACATCAGCACACACGGGAACCCACTGTCTCATGCTTTCACTCGGAAATTCCCCCCACAGAGACACGCGGGAGAAAATGAGGGAGTTTTCTTCTCGTGCTTCCCTCTATTCCTTGTTTATATCGCGTCGTGGGAGTTAATTAGTGTTGGTCGACTTCTGCTGCGCTGCTGAAATCTGCGAGTTTTGATGATGTAGGCGTGGTATAGGGGTCGTAACCGTGATTGATGGGGGTTATTGGAGCCGAGTCGAGTGAGCGAGCGCCAAACCCATCTGAACGCAACCAAACTGAGCGTCAGGTTGAGGAATAATTGGCGGGATGGTAAAATATTTAAACCGCGATTCTTTACAGTAAGTACGAATTACAGTAAAATTTTGTTACAAGGATCTCCCAAGGAATTGTTCAAAAATCCGTTATAACGAAAAATATGTTGTATCGAGTTTCATGCTGGTTTCTAACACATTTTAGACTAAAATTTTGTAGAAGAGGGGCAATAAATACTTTCAAGTGCTTCCAAAAGGAATAATTCAATAATCCTAGCATACATAATGAGTATTTCCTGCAGAATTGTTCCGTTTTTGATGAAGTTGGAATGCTGCGCCTTTAATTTTTTATTAAATTTTTTCCAGTCATACATATCAAACAAACCGCATTGTCTTGACGAAGAAGGATGGAAAAAAATGTGTTATAATGAGATTAAAACCTAAAATTATTTTGTTGTAATGAAATTTTACATTATGCCTGTGGGAAACCACCAGGACCACTAAAATTTTTTTATAATAAAAAATGTGTTATAAAAATATTTTTTGTAACAGAATTCCATTATATACTTATTCTGTCAATTTATTTCATTTGCCCACAAAAAAACCGTCAATGCAAAATCAGAAATGAACTCTGTCTGCATCAAATTATCATCAGAGATTAAAACCTCCAGATGAAAGGGAAATTCAGTAGCACCAGTTTCAACCCATGATCCTTGCCCTTTCCCCAAGGGCCGTGGGGACTTTGTCCCCACTGCCAAAAAGGTCGCCTTTCATTTGGCAGTCCAATTAAGAAGGCTGCAATTTTTTTTTCATGCAATGCAGGGTTTCAGGGTTTCGGGCATAGTATGAGTTATGGGGACATTCAACTGCACACTGACCAGAAATGTTTAACAATTCAAAATTCATGCATATTCTCCATTGCATACCTAATTTTCAAAAGAGGCATGCATACATAAACTCACATGGCAATTCTCGTACCTACAGGATTTTTGCCCCCCCCCCCCCCATGATTTTAGGACCTACAAAATGTTTTGACCTACAGGATTTGCGAAAGTCATGATTCTCTTTCATTCTGTGGGATTTTCTCCTGCACCCAAAGTATCATGTGGTGCAACACTTTTAGAAGCTGAAAGCACAAACATGAATGGAAAATATTTAGCACTGAAAATTAAGGAACACGTTTGAGTTTGATCCACTTTTTAAATCTCACAGTAGCACTGAGGGCAGGGAATGAAGACTGTCTCCTTTTACTACTGGAATTACGTCGCATATTTACCATAAAAGAAATTCTCACCATTAACAATTTATTTGAGAAGATAGCTTGAAGATAGCTGAAAATGTTCATCAAAACCAAATCAACAGATGAAAATTTTCTGTGGACGGATAGCTTCAGGATTGCTGAGAAATGTTCATTAAAACCTGAATCAATAAAGACAGTGCTGGAAAGGAATGAACGCGCCATTGCCTGAATGACCCATGCAACCTTCCTGTACATTCTTAAGTTGCTTATGAGAGGCTGCAAAAAAAAAAATCTCCAGAAGAAACTGGCAAAATGAAGGTGCCAATCACATCCCGCACCATCCTCTTCCCATGAACATTCCTTTGTTTTCACATCTCTCTCTGGCCAGCAGAATCAAAGGCTCTTTTTATGGCAGAGGGGGTTGAAAAGAGGCTTAAAAGCTGGCAAAGTCAAAGGGTTTTTCTGGTGACCCCCTCTTTGTCCTCCCCTTCAGAACAGCATGGCTGGCATTTGTTACTTAATCCAGATGGAAGAAGATTCGAAGGCAAGCTTCCTAATAACAAAGCAAATCATTAAGATCAGTTCTCATGGGTTTTTAGGACGCAATTGGCGTATTTTGCTGCGCAGAATCGTTTTGTGAAAACCCTCATCATTCTTTGACATTCACTTTCGGGAATTTTCAATCAATACGAACCTTTGCTTTGAAAGTTTTTGAAGATATTCTCAACCACGTACTTAACAGATGAAAACGGAACAAAGACTGCATCTTTTTCTCGAGCTCTTGAATGTTTAAAATTTCTGATATGACTTGACTTCGGCATCATTCGTAGTTTTTCGGAAGGAGAACTCCTCGTCCTTTCAATAAATTTTTGTGGCTCTGGCTCAACTACTGTGGTAGTTAATTAAATAACTTTCAAAGCATTACGGAAGCTTATTATTGTTCACTGACTTCTAAATGGTCGCTAATTTCGGCGCGCTGTTTTCATGACGTGATGATTAATGTAACCATGACTGATGGTGAATCGTGATTGATAGCAGTAACATGTAAGCGAACTATGTTTCAACCAAGATCGATCAGACGCGAATACTCGGATGTTTACCTTTCTGATTTTTTGGCGCACACTGTTTCAGCCAAGCACAATTTTGCTCACTGTTTGTCTTGAGAGTTCGCTTCTCTGAATCGAGCTGCTTCAGGATACGTTCAACCGATTGATAATGACACAACAAGCAATGAAGGTCTCAAATAATGCACATTGCTTCCTGAATTTTTTTCAGCCAGTGTCTGCCAATTTGATAATTGGCACGATATTTTTGAAACCCATATATTTCATCTTAAACACGTGAAGCGAAATCCCTCAGCAATATACGTCGACCAAGTTTTTTGAAAAACTCTGCGCAGAAAAAACTCCCTACAAAGAAATTCTGATTCTTTTTCTATACTTACTGCTGCAATAAATCTGAAGGAAAATTTCTGATGACTGCAATTTTTTCTGTTATATTTTTGTAACTGAGAACCCATAAGCAAAGGCGGGCTACAGTGGAAATCCATTCCCGTGGGAATTAGGCGTGTGATGCTGCTGCTCATCACCAACAACGTGTTACGACTTCCATTTGGAAAGTTGCTGATCTAAGCTTACGAATAATTCCCATCAGAGGGAACAAAGCAGCAACAACAACGAAAAAGGAATAATCTCCATCATACTTGCGATTGAGAAGAAGAAGACGAAATGCTCTCAACGTCAAACCGGAAATAAATCCCCGCTTGTTTTCCAAATCGAAGCCTCGGTTTGGCATGAGGCAGACAGGCGGTAAAAAATAAAAATAAAAATTCGAGGGTTCCCGAAACCTTGGGTTCGGATTTTTTGAGTGACACGTCATATACACTACGGCCTGGCAAGCGTCACACGAAACCACTGTCGCCTTTTCCTCCCTTTCTCCTTTGTACCCGTTTCCTGTTTCCCAGCAGGAAGAAAATGGGTGAAAATAGAATCCGGCCAAGGGGAGGGTTTCTGGGCTTCGGACGCCAAAAAACCCGGCGATGGAATTTGGGAAGTACACAGAATATGCTGAGCAGAAAAGGAACAAAAGGGGGAAGATATATACCGAAGCCCTTGAAGCATTCTTTGAGCCGTTTTCTGAATATATTTTCAAGCCTCCGTTTCTGCAACTGAGTGCTGCAGAAGGAACGGACCAACAAGAAGTGACCGGTGTTATTGATTCCTGCGATACTTCCTGTGCTTTCCATCTTTCTTATCTGCGGGTGTTGAACTTTCATGGCAGCTAGAGGAATAAATTCACTGACCCGAACAAAGGAAGAGCAGCAGTTTACAGATAGCTCGTACACACTGACATGCCCTTTTTTATTTTCGACTAAAGTCAAATATAAACCGAATTCCATACATTCATGAAGCGGAAACGACGGTCGAAAGTATCTACAGTACAGTAATTAAAATGAGAGTAAAATTATTCTAAAATATCAGGACGGATGTGTTGGACAAAATACGCGTGTTTTTATTAAAGAAAAGTACATACAAGTATGCGATGCTATAAAATTGTTCTATAAAATTGTACTAACACATTATGAAATCACGTTTTCCACATTTTTGGGTCGGGGCAAGAAAAATATTCCTATAGTTTCTCGCGGAATATCGATGGAGCGATAGATTTTATGAAAGCTATCCGCAACTTTTAATGTGCTTCATTTCCCGTGAAGACACTGAATTCGTCGAAACAATTATACAACGTATGCCCGCCACTAATTTAAGCAAAAATGTTAATCATATAAGAACACGAAAAACAGGTAGCTGACGGAGGGTAAAAAGCCAAATATTTTCCGAAATCCTATGGCGGTTGTCCCTCGAAAGCCGGGGACTGAAAATATTTTCAGGGCAGATCTGCCAACTATTCGAAGACGAATTCGAGTCCCGAACGATTCTCTACTGAAAAAAGAATTGCCTGGTCCAAGAGTTGCCATCGGATTTAAATAAGGCTCCTCAAAAGACCCCATAACCGATTCCTGAAAACTGAAGATTCGTCTTCGTCGCATGAATGAGAATGTTCCAAGGTACGATAAAATATACTGCTATTATAATAATCAAATCTATACTACAGTTAATCGAAGATAGATCATTCGGAACTCCTCTGGGGATCTTTAAAAAATTGCATTGTTCTTGAATACTGAGTTTTGGATTTGGATCCAATGAGTCGTCAAGTTTCTATTTTCAATAGCCAATTATATGAAAGATTTTATGGAAGCATAAAAGCCTTACATGTCCGGTGATAACACTGGCTGATAAGGCCATGGAGGAGCGGCGGATCCCAATACGAGTGAGACGCGCATCCTTCGCCTCAGGGCAAGGAATATTGCAGTATTTTCGGATGCGGAAAAAGGGGGAACACTAAAATATATATGCCAAAAAGCCAGAGAGGAATCTAGGACCATATAAATGTGACCAGTAGCGGTGTAAAGGCCTTTTCTATCACGAATGCGTATTTGGAAAGTAAAATTCTAGGTAAAAAATTAACCACGGAATTTTAGCCCAGTTTTTGGCTCGATTCAGCGAACATATCTGACAGGAATTACGAAGATGATACAGGAATAAAATTGCATTTTTAGTATTCTTTGAGAGATCCGTTATCCGATTTCCTTTCAATAAAAATTCCTAAAAATTGCAATGGATCTAATTTTAAAAGAATTCGCTTATCTGACACCTTCAGAGTGACGATTGTCTCAGTAATCCACAATATTCACTCTGAAAATGATAAAAATTGGACTTCAATTCACCATAAATTCATGAAATGAACTGCTGTCGGTGAAATTTGATTTCAAATTTTCTTCAAACACGAAAAACTACGGTTGATTTCAAACATTCGAAACAGTCGCATTTAAAATACCTCGCGCTATTATTTTGATAATATTGCAATGTTCTATTCACAGGCCCTGTTCGTAATTCGAGGACCGGGAATTTCTTTCTATTTTAGGGTTCCCCTTGATACTTTTCAGTTCAATTAAAGTGGGGCGTTTGAAATTTTTATTTTCCACAGCGAGGAAGCACCAAAATCAGCTTGAAGAAAAATCAGAATTTAAAATAAACCAAAAGAAGATATTTTGCAGAAATTTCATTGTCATCGCCTAAATGTTTAGCCGTTGTAGTAAATCGGTTTGAGCCGTATTTCTCATGCTTGAGTCAATATTCTTGAACTTGCTCGTGATGTTTCGCGGAAAATTCCAATAAGTCCTTTCTCATCCAGAGATTCTCCAACTGAACACTCACAGCGATTTGCTGAATTGAACGGGCTATAGCCTTCGGAGAGGATCCGAACCCTACACCTGACCCCGGATTTCACGACAGACACACGCGCAAGATTGGAATGATGGCAAGAATATGGCACAATAAGGAGAAGACCGACTTTTCGACAAGCATTCGATAGAAATTCTCACAGCAAATACCTTCGCCCATGGCACGTGGACAGAGGCCATCTTATTGCGATCCTGGTACTTCTCACCAACACTGCTTGAAATCACTTTCATTCGTGAGGAAAAACTGAAAGAAGGGCTTTTTTTCGCCCCATTTCCAAAACCAATTGATTTTCCCCCGAAAATTGGAGACTAATGGGCAGCGATTTCATTTACCGACCATTGCTTGGTTGATTGAACTTCTAAAATCTTTCAAAGCAGACTTTTAAAAAATGCCCTCTTATTAAAAAGGTCGGGGACAAAACGTAGCCTTTCAGCAAATAGTTTGTGGATGTGAAAAATGCAGAGATGTTTGAAATGTTCGTATTTACTATTTATTTCTCCCGGCGAACGAGATAAATTCGACGTAAATTGTACATTTGGAACTGTTATCAAAACAAGCAAAATACAGGAGTGTAAAAACAAATTCAGCTAATTTGTTTCGACTTATTGAAAATTTTTGCTGGGTTCTCAATTAGGGATTCAGATACGGTATCTAAAATCGAAACATGTCAATTATATGTTCAATTTTCGTATACTGTACCTCGAAAACAAGAAAATGATGTATTTCAGGAAGACTCATGACGTAAAATACTGCATGTTTGAAAACCTGTTGCTTTAATTTCTCATTTAAATTATTTTCGATTGTTTTCGGTAAACAGCGATTTTTCAAAAGTATTTTTTCGGTCGAACCAAAGTCTTAGGCAGTTTACTCTTGAAGTAAAGCAAATTTTAAATGTTTGAGTCAGAGATACTTTTGGAAAAGTTTTATTCTGAGGCACATGAAACGTTATTTCGCCGAATTGCGTTGGCTTTTGAATTTGTTACTTATTACGATGTTTCCGAATCTTCGACAGACATAGCAAACATTTTATTTAAAAAAATAGACGCTTATATTTATTGTCAACAGCACTTCAAAGAAGCAAAAGCGGTACTTAATGTCAGCGAACTTCATGATGATTCGCGAGGTGAAAAGCTCATTTGGAAATCGGGAGATTTCGGCTCGTTGAAGCGTTGCGACGCAATTTCCTGCATGAGCAAACTTCTTCTGCAGTTAGGTTCCTTTCGTTTGTTTCATCGAAATCATTTAACAATCTTTTCGTTGCAGAATAAAACGGGGACGTCTGCAATGCCACGTTGAACTCGTGTGAATTTGAAGAGGAGCCAATTCCGGCGTCGACAGTTTTTACAGGAAATGGAGTTTTCTTCGCCGGGACTGCTTCTAAGTTCTTAATTGGGCATAGGATACTTATTTTCAGTCACATTTGAGACTCGAAGTGTAGTTTTTTGGAGCCCAAAAGCATGAATAGCGTGATTATAAGCAGGTTTTGGTTATTTACCTGAACATGGAAGAAGACAGCTGAAGTCAAGTTATCAGTTGGTGCAACTCAGATCTCAATTTTTCGTTTATTTCTTGACAAGAATGAAGACTTTTCATATGAATGTAAAGGATAAAATCTGCACAACAATTCGTATTCGCAGAAATGATAGAACCAAGGTCTGTGTCGCAAAATGTACTGCGCCTATCTCCTCTGTGCAGATTTTTCTTCGCTGGGCTGCTTTTAATTGGGCGTATAATATTTATTTTCCGTCTTTTCAAGGCCAGAAGTACAGTTTTTGAAGCTCAAAAGAATGAATAGCAGCAATTTCCAGTTTTATTACGTAAACATGAAAAAGGTAGCTGAAGTCCAGTTATCAGTTGGTGCTACTCAGATCTCAATTTCTCGTTTATATCCTGACAAGAATAAAGACTGCTCATGTTGATGTATATGATGGAATCTTTCCTGCAATTCATACTTGCAGAATTGATAGAACCAAGTTAATTAATTATCTGCGTCGCAAAAAGCACTGCGCCTCCTCTGTGCAGATTTTTCTTGGTTGGGCTGTTAGTTGGTTTTTAATTGAGGGATGGGATATAATATTTATTTTCTGTCCATTTGAGGCCAAAACTGTAGTTTTTGGAGCCCAAAATAATGAATAGGGTAATTATAAGCAAATTTCGGTTTACTTGAACGTGAAAAAAAAGACAGCTGAAGGCAAGTTGTCAATTGGTGCAACGCAGATCTAAATTTTTCGTTCATTTCAAGATAAGAATAAATACTGTTCATATGAATGTAAAACGATGGAATTTTTCCTGCAATTCGTATTTGCAGAGCAGATATTGAAGCACGGTAAGATCGCAAAAAGTGCTACTTCTCCTGAGTGCAGAAGGAGCGGCTGCATTTGGATGATTAGCAGGTGAAGTATATGTTCTTAGCACAAAAGCCGCCCTTCAGTATCCATCAGTGGAGGTATTTCAGTGCAGTGGACCACTCCTAGATGCCACGATTTTCTTGCCTAATTACGGCTACCAAGGTTACACCACGCCCCAGAGGTCTTTACCATCCTTACCATCAGCGCAACTGAATTAGAGGAAAGTCCCCATTTCTTGGGATTCATAGACAGTTTTATTTGAGAACCTCGCTAATGAATTTGTAACGCAAAGGATAGTCTTGGTTTCTGAATAATACAAGTGTCAGTCGTACTTATTTTCACACATTTGCAGGATGTTTCAATTGGATTTCAGAATCTGGCTTATGATGAGTATCTCGAAGCTAAATTGATATACTTTCAATACAAGAACAATGATGAGAGATTTCATCTGGAAGTCAAACATACCTTTGGCCGCTCACATGCGTTAAAGTATTTATTCGAAATTATCTTAATTTTTAATTAGTCTGAATGAAGTGTTTTTACGAGAGATCCCTTTTAAATTCAAAGCAAATTCGCCATGCGGAACTTTGCACGTAAAAAATGGAACGAATTGGATTCTCCAGCTCACATTGGCGCTGACTTAATTTCGGCAAAAAAAATA
Source organism: Notodromas monacha (assembly GCA_905338405.1). Classification (NCBI taxonomy): domain Eukaryota; kingdom Metazoa; phylum Arthropoda; class Ostracoda; order Podocopida; family Cyprididae; genus Notodromas; species Notodromas monacha. The sequence goes on along the minus strand of CAJPEX010003037.1, from coordinate 13,821 downwards.
TTTTCAATACGTTGCGCTAGCTTACTGAAGCTAGAATCCTCATCAATTCAAATCATTTGGGGATACTTTCAGTTCACATAGTTTTAGGGATTTGTGACTTGCTACTTTTGCGAGGATCTGTTTCTATGGAATCCTGACAGAAACTTTTGAACACACGTATGAAGTTTGCGTCGACCTTCGAAATGAGCTGAACCAAAATAGCCTAAATTCCCGTGAAATTCAGGACTATGGGAGAACAATTCATTGGTAGCACTTACAAATGGAAGGATTGCTGACATGAAATTGTGTTAATCATTTTAGCGGTTTTGACTATGAGTATTGAATTGAACTGAGCAGCAAGCTTCGGTTTCAGCATTCACAAGGTTCAAGCAATGTTTCCACACCCAAACCCTCCTATCCAAACACATTCCATCAAATAAGAATGGAAAATAGAGGAATAAGCTGTGTATGGATATTAAAAGAAGAGAAAATAACTACCAAAAAGGACAATCGCACAACTGATGTAAGTACATACATTTTCTTCCTCTCCCTGATAACAAAAACAAAATATCAATCATATAAATTGAGGTTTAAGGCAATTACTGAACCCAATTTAAAGCACAAGATTTACAGCCTCTTCCCAGCTCCCATTGCTTACTCAATTAAGTTTGAATTGATTATTTAATAAGAATCTTTAATGAAAATCATATGAATTTCATAGTTTATCTTGGTCCTCCAAGATTTTGGGAAGAGTCTTCTCATTTAATTTTAAGAGTCACAAATATGTTTGAAGCTCATTTCTGCAGCTGTCGGCTTAAGAAAAGAATGTGCTCAGGTGATGAATATGCTATTTTTAAGTTTTTCTTGATTTGCTTATACAATACATACTTGTTACCTAAGGCACGTGCCCTGATGTGAATTACAGTACATGAAATTCAAGGGATTTAATTTCCTGTTCAGAAAGAACATTTCAAATGGCTTTCAATTTTAGAAAACACCTAATCTTGGATAGGCAAATTGCAACATTTTTTGCAATCTTGAAACTCCATAGTTGGATAAAATGTACAGGTGGTACCTTGTAATTTGACCCTAATCTGTTGTTGAACTATAGGGTCAAATTGTGAGACGCTGCGAAATTCAAAAATATCAGTACAAAAATGTTAACAGTGGCCAAAGCAGGTCAAATTGTGGGGCATAGCAAGAGAAGAATTGCAAATCAACCTCCCTGCAAATTTGACTGTTGAATGGTGGAAGGATCAAATTGCGGGAGTTCAAATTGCAAGGTACTGTACCATGTTTACTTGTGTTTTACTGAAGTTCTAGAGAAGCTTTTGTTGAAACCTTTCTAGCTTTCATAGCCTTCCGAATCATGACATTGAACCGCGTCAGACGCACAATTCATTTCAAAAAGCGAATTGTTGGGTCTACCCTAGCTGTTCAGAGCGGAAGGATGCTCCCGCTGATGATCCATAATCCAAGTACACCAGCAGTTTTGGGCCTGTCAAGTCTCGTCGACCGCATTTCCGGTCGACGTTGTTAACCAAACTGAAGAAGGCGGAAACGTCCCTCTTTCATTAGATCAGTCCAGAATGAAGGAGGAAATGTCGGAGCGTATCCACGGAAATGCGAACATCACCCCACGCATTCCAGCAGGAGGAAGCTTGCATGACATGTACATGGGTATCATTTGAATCGTGATCATCTGCCTTACATTAAAAAAAAAAAGGAATCACTGATGAGCATATGATGTGGAATTCAGAGTGTTTTATTTCCTGGTCAGAAAGAAAGTTCATTTCGGCCCTTTATCTTTGCCTGCGCGAAATTCTTCTCAATGTAACGAAAAACATTTCTGGGGACTGGTTCAAAATTGTCTGAACTTCAAAACGAAGCTTTATATTTTCCCACGTTCCTGAGTCAGAGTCCTCAAACGGAATAAATTGTCAAGATCAATGAAAATTGTAAAAAGCCTATCTCTTTATAATTTTAATTTTAATGTTGAACTTGGAAGAAAATTAATCGCATCGGCATTCTTCGAGCGAGACTCCAGGAAGCGGAACAGAAGACTTCAACATTTTTAAACCAGTCCTCCTGCGATACACAAAACCAAAAGAAATAACGTATTGTTCAAATGGAAAACATTTCCGTTATTTCACAAAATTATTTCTTGTGTCCTTTCGGGTAAACACTTTTTCTGTCGGCCTCGGGGAAAGTTCAAAACAAATGCGAATTGGAGAGGTTCAAAAATGTCGCCTACAAGGAGACTGAGAATTTCAGACTTCAGTGGAAATTAGGAGCTGTAAATTTCTCCAAAATTCCTTCCGTCGTGATCATGGAATATCGTCAGTCCGAAAGTTTGCGTTGAAGCAATAAATCTTCGACTATAGTCGATTAAATTCTTGAAGTACTCCAAATTACATACACAATCGATTATAAATCTCAATTCATCCGCCAATCAGGGTGAAATTAGTTTTTTCCGGACGGACTTCGTCCCGACTCTTTTCACGTCGAAATAATTTATGAACGAAAACACAAGTAATGTTTCACTTCAAAAAGTATTCGGCAGGGAACTTCGGCAACACGAAACAGCTTGAAAATCAACTGCAATTTTCAGCGACTAGAATCGACCGTTTTTTTGAAACTTCAAATGCTTCACTTTAAAAATGAGCTCTTCCTGCTTCAAGGAAAGTTTGGCAACATTGGAAAAAGTGACCCATGACATTCCCGGAAGTGTACATGCACCCACAAAAAAAAATATTCATGGACGCTGATTCCGTTATTAGGGACGTGCGTTTGTGTCTTCCTTCCGTTTTAAACTTTCAGCACACTAACATGGTAAAGTTTCGAGCTCAACTATTCGCAGGAATCTCGTTATTCTGGGATGGTTAAACAGCGGCATACTAAAGTTCGGGACAAAAAGTTTGGGGCAGACTACGAATACCATTATCAAAGCCTTTCCGCAAAATATGAGCAGGGGGCGGGATAATTGTGAGATCAGGGCATTATTCAAAATTAACAACGAGCTTGGAAATGCCATCACATCATTAAATGAGGTGCATGTTTTGATGGCTTCCCTTGCAAAAATGTTATAATATTCAAATTTGAAATGTTCAACTATATGGCTTATACCGCTTGAGGCATCATTTTGAACGAAGTAACATGCTGAACTCTCCTATGGAACATTTTTTTAATGCTTTCCAATTTTGTGGCTTTCTCTGACCTGATTCGACTTGAGATATTTCGTCGACGTGGCCAAAATCTTAAAAAGGCAAAGAAAGTACAAATATTTATCGCATAAAGTCGTCCCAGCACCGAAACTTATTGAAGTTGCCTTAACGTAAAGTCTCAAATCTCTGTTTAAAATTGATATTTATTTTCTGTCGATCCAAACCGAAAATAAATCCTTATTATTATTTTTTAAATCGTTAGTTCCAACCATAAATGTTAGTGGCTCAAAATTGTATTCATGTATAAATACAATGCGATTCAAAAATGTAGGATGAATTCGTCTAAGCAAATCCAAAAGCTGCAGATATTTTTGAGGAGATTTGATCCGAGCTGAGACGCTATTAAAATGAGATATGTTTACCCGGAAGAGTGCGAAAATGTTGGTCTGGATGTTCCCCCCTCGGAGGAAAGTCATTCGCCGAACTTCCTGGAGGGAAATGGTGAAAGCAAACTTGCGTCGGTCTCGCATAACACATTGACAGAGCCAGTGACGAAATATGCCAATTCCTGTTTCTATTCGCAAGACTAACGCATCATCAGCTCGACTAGAATTATGACTTTGATAATCCGGTGTCGAAATTAATTTTTTTACGAAAATGAAACCAGACTCAGAAACTGCTCAAATCAAAGGGGGCCACGGATTAACATGGACATACTGTAAGAATCAAAGATTCATTTATATTCGAAGAATTCCAGTTTCAGTCATTCATTTCATCACAAAGGTGTCTCTCAAAACTCAAAACAGTATCATACAACTCCAATTATCTATACAGTACTTAGTTCAATCAACTAAAGCTAAATTTTTATATAAAACCGGGAAGAAGGCAGCATTCGTAATTTGAAATGGGGGTCGTTCCATTTGCATCTTAGTTTTATGCAGACATTTCCAAATGATCAAAAATTGATCATTGAATTCATTGCAATGCTCAAGGATTAATTTGTTTATAACTTGATTTAATTTTTATTTTATTTTATGCATCATCATCCGGGATCATTTTTTTCGCTTTGAGCTAATATACTAACTAATAATTGAAGTACAAATCTTGGGAATTGTATCCCCAGTCATCATGGAAAAAATTATATCCTCCGTCAAAAAATTAATTTCAAAGTTGTATAAAGCCTGATTTGAGCATAACTTTCACAAATAATCGCCTTTCCAGTGATTTTTTTCCCTTTAGAAATTCTGTGTAAACTTTTCGGATACATTTTAATCTAGAATTTTTTAAAATATCCCACAACAGACAGGCCCCTGTCTTTTTTGCGCCCATAAATAAATGAATGTGCATTCTTCATCATATAGAAACCTTTTTTGGAGAAGATAAAACTTTTCGCAGTCCTCTTTATAGGAACATACATGCTTGTCAGATGAAACATGAGCTAAATATGTCCAAAATGTCAATGATTCCCGGTGTCTTAAGCTAGTGTTATTGTATAGATATGCTTAGCCAGTGTGAAATACTTAAGATGTACTATTAATCTTTTTAGGTGCCAAGGGGGAGTGCGGTGCATCAGTCTGAGTTGATCTAGACATGCACAGTATTTGAATAATGCCTTCCGCATTTCCCTTCCTGTCCTGTGATAAAGTCAAGCACAAAGCAGCTGCTGTCAGGAGCTGTTCGAAGCATGGCAATCATGTTTCAGCAAATACTTGAGATGGAGCCCAGCTCCAAGAAGAGCCGTTTTCAGTCTTGAGAGCAGGGTTTCTGAGTCACGTTATGGAGAACGGAATATATGGAAGTTCGCTTACTTCTAGATATGCGTACTGTATTCATCTTTCAAACTATAGGCTGCAATTTGTTTGCATTGATCGTGAATGATAGTTTTTCCATCATGCGAGCGGACGCTCTTCAGAAATGAATACTTGAAAATATACTGATTGAATTGATAGCGCTGTAAATAAGCTACGAATGCGGTTCGGACCAAAACATCGATTTTCAAGCAGAAAATCCTGGATGCGTTTTAATCTAATAAAGCGCTGACACACTGCATGTCAAATTGATGCTCACCTAATGCCTCGAAAAATATTCGATTTAATGGGTTCAAGTTCATTGCTAGGCTCTAGACAAATTTTCAAAAACATAAACCAGAACAAACACTCTCTTTTCTCAATGCTTATATAAGGCCTTTGCACAAGAGACATACGGTAGTAATTTGATTTTTCAGTAGTTTTTCTACTGATTTCCTCACAATTGTGAAAATATTGAAATTTGCTCCTGATTTGTCTTTCTGTTTCTGAATTATGAATGAATGAATGAACAGAACACTTCATTTGCCACTTTTCAGCATTCACCAGGTTCAATCAAGATTTCCACAACCAAACCCCCTTCCCACCCAACCCAAATCCACTCAATGACATTTTAATCACTTCCTCCAAATTAAAAAAGTCCTTTATCAATGTATTGAATGCTCAAAGCATTTTCAAAATTTTATTTGAGAGGAAACAGCATATTACCACATAATAAAAATCTTACTCTATACATTTCACAGAAAACATTGGGTTTGAAATCTATGATCATGTTTTGCTGTAATTAATTCAGAATTTTTCCCCCAAAAAAATTTTTGGCCAGAAGAAACTCTCGATCAGAAAATAAATACAGCATTCGTGATTTTGAAATTACCAATTTTTTACTGTGGCCTTTTCAATATTAATTTTTCAGTATAGCGCATTTACTTTTAGGATCCTTGGAAGTTCTCCGCAAGCAGGTTTTAGGTGTACAGCTAGGACATAAAAGACGATCAGTGAGAAACTTCCCTCGAATCTTAATAATGACCGGGTTAGAAATAGGGGTGTGTGTGTGTTAGTCTGGAATGGATTCATTCGTCAAGGAAAACCAGGAAGCCGGAATGGAAACGGGTTCTTCCTGTTGGTGGATAATCCTGTTTCCCGTGCCGATCTGATGCGTCCGATCGACACCCGCAATCCATTTTCGGAGGCAGTGAAACCCACCATACATACATACATAGGGGAGGGCGAAATTCCTTTGGGGGGTGGATGTTCACTCTTCCCTGAAAGTGCAAAATGCGTGGGCTCAAGCACATTGTGCTTTCTGCCACTGGCCTGTGTTCATTATTCAGTACCCGGAATGGTACGTGGAGAGTGCCACTCTCCAGCTTTACTGCACGGTACGCGTCGTTATCTCGGATTCTCGGCGAACCGGAAATGCTAAAAAGAAATTTGTCCTAAACGGGATCTCCTGTTTGCGTTTGCATGTCCAGCTTCTCCGTATAAACGTTCTCTCCTAATCCGTGAGACCATTTAGTTAAAGACCAAGGCGGGGTTCTACTCCTTTTCTCTTCTGGATATTCCCCATAATTAGTCACAAATCACTCTTGAAAGTGGCTGAGATTTCCTCTTGCTTGTCTGATATGGTAACATGCATTGAATTCTTGTTGCTTGACGATGAAGCTCATCAGCAGTTTGATTCATGCAAAGATTTCTATATGAAGAAACAAAATGTGAATTTTTCTCAAAATTACTGTTCATTTTATGTATCATCACAAACATTAACTGAGAGTTTTCTGCATAGGACCTTCTGTCGCGGAAAAAATGAAGACATTTTGTCACTGAAAAACGAGGTTCATTTTAACTTGAAACTTCCTTGATTGTATGAAATCAGATATTTCTTCTGAGATTTTAAATTACGTTTCTGATTACGGTATTCCTTCTCAAAATTTTATGTTTGAAAAAAAGTTGATTCACGTCGTCAGGTTTCATAAGGCGAGTCACGTTTTCACATAAGTTGGTTTGCTAACGTGATGATTTCATTGTAGGAGTCACATGTAATCAGGCGGGTTTTCATAATATTTTTGAGTATTCCTTCTTAAAATGGTCCGTTGATAATAAACGCCAATTGAAGTCTCTTCAGGCAAGTCACGTATATACGCTGACCCATACTTCACAAGTTAGTTCCACTCAAGAATAGTTGCACGCGACAGTTCAATTTACGCGAGACGAAGACATTTCTGAATGGTTTTCGCAGTGTTTGCCATGTGGGCTTCCCTGCGGCCAAACCCGGGATGAATAAAATTGCGTTGCCAAAACTTTCCAGACAGGCGCCGTGGAAGTTTTGCGGGGTTAGTTCAGTGAACATTTTCATGTGACGTGGGAGTGACTGCTTTTCCCCACCCAAGCGTGGCATTCAGTTTTTTTTTTTTATTTCTTACTTTTGTTGCCTGAGTCACGCGTGTCAATTTAGATGGTCTTGATAACTGAATGCGATACAGAAATTCTGTAGGTGATATGTGACTCATTGTGGGTGGACACAAGGGGGCAGAGAAGTTCATTCCCATTTTCTCGTCTGGGAAGAAAATCAAGTTTCTCCAGGCATCAGCTCAAAACATTTGTGAAGATTCAGAAAACTGCACAGATAATATACCGAAAGCATTTTAGGAAAAAGAAGCCAATTTTTTTAAAAGCTCCTGCGATTCTACTCGAGTACCATCATGCGGACCTTTTTTTCCTCAAATTTGAAAGGGAAAATGGATGGGGGTGCGTACGAATGGCGGGCATACATTTTTCAAAATTTTTTAGAAATTTACACATGCGTTAGACTTGAATCTCATGGGAAATTTTGGACGAAGTTCAATTACAACAAGTCGTACTTTAACGGGAACAATTGAAAATTAGTCCAATGTCGAAATAAAAATTTGGGTGTTTATTATTTTTGAAATATTGTGGTTTTTAAGTCATTAAAAATAAGGTGAGCGTCTTAACAAGGAATAGGATTTCATCAAATTTTCCACAAAAAATAGGGCGTGTCTCACATGAGCTCGCGTGGTATTTGAAAAAATACCGTAATTGAGAATCCTCACCATTTTTCTTCTGGCTGGATTCAGCCAAAAAAATGTTTTCAAAATTTAAGTTTTAAGTTGGTTTGAATCGATTCCTTGGAAATCTCTATTGGTAGAGCCAGATTGAAGGTAAGACATGGCTGACAACGCGGATACAGTATTTCAGTTGGAGTCGTATATTGAATTCATTGTCAGCATCACTGGTCCAAATACGTCGTCCATGCTTTACTTCCATTCCGCCTTCATGCTTCTAAACTGAGCCACGAATTTTATTTGACATGGACTGATGCATCTTTTGCCCGTGGGAGGGTTCAAGATGGCTTTTTCAGATGCCCAAAAAAGTTCTGGTGTGGTTATCACGCTTGAACGGATCATTTCAGCTGAATTATGAGTCCGAGTCATGTCCGCAATAAATTCTGTAGGCAGGAAACATTTTTGCCTTTATATCCAAGGATTCTATAATCAAAATAACTGTCTGAATTTTAAAAAGTATTCAGCATGCTTATCAGTTGTCTAACACACGTAAGACGCAGACTTTCTAATAATCATAGCCCGCTGGAATTTTTTGAAAGCATATATTTTTTATAAAATTATAAATAAATAATAATAATCTGAAGAATGTCTGACGTCGCGCAATCGAAAAAAATGAATTGAGTCACCGAGGGGAAACTGGTGAACTTCCGGGACCACCCGTGACGAGACGGGGCAGCAGAAATACAATAATTGGATCCCTCGTGCAACGTCGAGACAACAGAGCAATACAACCGGACGTCTGAAGCGGATATCCGGAAGATCATGCTTATTGCGCCTCCTCCATGTCTCGCACTTGACGTGAAAAGGCAGACAAGGCGACGGGTGCCAGAGGGACTGAAAAGCGCGCGACCTTATGTCCACGCGACCGACCCATCGACGAAATAAATGCATAAAAATAAAACGAAGGGAAAACATAAACAAAAGAAACATGCGGAAGTGGACCTCGATTTATTAGGCATGCTCCGACTCATTCGAATGTCTGCGTTTGCAGAGAGTGCCGAGTCCAAGTGAGCACCAATCAAATCAAGAGTACTGTATTATTGGGACAGCAGAACGCCGACTAAATAACTGTGCGTCAGCTAGACAACTGAGTATTATTCTCGAATTAGTACTGTATGATGAAACCTGGTAACTGAATTCCACCCAACTCAACTAAAAGCACCACCAAATCGAGTGCCAATAACAATTGAGTATAATACCTACGGTGAGTTTCACAGCTAGGTGACACCCAATTTATTGACAGAGGTGATTAAGTAAGGAATCCCAAAAATACTGCTCTGACAGGGAGGATGAAGAAGGGTCATCAGAAAAACCCTTTGACTTCACCAGCCCCTAAGTCTCTTCAATGCCCCATAGCTGGAAAAAAAAAGCAATTTATTCCGCCAGCCAGACAAAGATGCAAAAAAGGAATGTTCACGGGAAGAGGACATTTTGGGAAAATAAACAGTGTAGGAAGAGATTTTTGCACCACCAAATGTAATGTGCACCTTCATTTTCACCCCAAATTAAATTAAGGCATAAATTGAACCTGAATTTGATGATGTTTTAATTTTTTCCATGAAAATAATTTTTTTGAAAAAAATAGGTTAAAAATTTCCTTTTGGAATTTAATATATTGCACATTGAAACATGGGAAACTTTTTTAAATGCATGCCCACCAATGACATCAGCCCTATTTTTTCCTTTTAATTTTAAGGAAAAAAGGTCCCTGTGGTACTGGAAGGAAGAAAAATAAGTACAGTTGAACCCTGTTAAACTGCCCCCTGATTAACCGCCACCCTTGCTTCCCGCCATTTTTTCCTTCCAAACAAATCTTCTCAAGCTTGAAGGGATGGGAAAACCCCGTTTATCCACCATCTGCCAACCCCCAATGTTTTTGGCCAAACAAACAGTATCTTGGCACTATTTTTTACCCCAATAAACCGCCAATTTTTGACTCCTCTCCTCAAAGCTTTATATTTCTGGTGATATTTTTTAAAATTATTTGTTTTCTCAATTTAAAGATGCACAGAATGAGAGATTTATGTCCCCACAAAAAAGGAATGAAGAGTCATCTTCACCAAAAGCAGGATGGGGAGGGATAGAGATTGAAATATTTTTTTTAAATATCAAATACACTTATTCATTAAATACTGTGGCAACCCCTCCCTCGTTAAACCGCCAACCCTGTTAAACCACCAAAATTCTGCTGCACAAACGTTGGCGGTTTAATGGGGTTCAACTGTATAACAACAGTATTAATTCTCAGCTTACTTGAATGAATGAACAGAAAGCTTTATTTTCTGCTTTTCAGCCTTCAAGGTTCCCACATCCAAACCCCCTCCTCACCAAACCCAAATTTATTCTAACACATTCAATCACTTCAGAATGGGAAACAGAGAAAAAAGCTGTATATGGATACCAAAATAAAAGAAAATACATTCCACAATGCACAACTTATGTGTATGTGCACATCCCCTTCTTTTCATAACTTACTCAATACAAGCTGACTTTCTCAATAAATTATTCACTTTTCCATCCAGTGTGCACTATGTACAGCTGAATGTCCCCATAAGTTTTACCAAGCCTGTAACCCTGAAACCCTGCACTGCATGAGAAAAGATTGGCAGCCATCCTAATTGGACTGCCAAATGAAAGATGCCCTTTTTTGACAGTGGGGACAAAGTACCCAGTGAAACAGAAGGTGCGCTGAAGTGGGTTGCACTCAGTTGAGATGGACACAGGTTGACCAGCATAAATATATATATTTTTTACATTACATTTAATCTTTAGCACTGAGCGGCGGGCTCATGCAAATATCAGTAGAACCGTATCATTTCGAGGCTTTTTGTTTTTATCTTGACAGAGAAACTTGAAGGGAATCAATTTTGAAAGTACTGTAGCAAGGCGCATTTTTCATGGCCACGGTCCGTCGGAGACTGTCACCTGTCGCAACTCGAAACAATTTATTCCGTGCCCTGCGGGGGTTAATAAGGAACGAAACTTGGAGAGACTTCAAGAAATAGTTTCGATTTTCTATCAAAGAGTGGTGTTCAAGACGCCAGTATTTATTTGCGGGGTAGTACTAAGCAAGTGTAACTTAGGTGAGAGGAACTCCAGTGCAGGATACATTTGAATTGTACTTGATTAGATCTGCACTTCCACATCACTCACGCCTCGTCATAAAGTGATGCGATACATTACTTCGAATATCAAACAATATTTGGGAACGGGAGTTCATTTCGAAATGAATCACCAAAGAAGTAACATAAATTCGTCAGTACAGTGTATAAGAAGAGTCGATAATACACAAGAAGTCAACCTCCAAGTTTCAAGTATGCAACTAACTCGTACTCATGCCCAGACTCGTTTCATTTGAGAGGGAAACCTGTCTAGGGATTTGACAATTCTCGCGCATCTGCTTTTGGTCAGAAAAGCCCCTTCGATTTTAATTCCCGAACTGTTTATTTATTGGCATAGCACTATTCATTGCTTTCGAGCACCATCCGTTGTCGGATGGATTTTCTCTGAATAAGAAATTGAGCACGCATCAGTAATCTATTGACCGTTTCAATCGAATAGCTTCAAAATAAAATACTAAAGGTTTATGAAACTCCCTTCTTTTGTAATTGTTGAAGAAATGATTCCCATTATATCTAAGAAGACGTGTATTATGAAAAAGACGCCGAAAATTATCGGATCTCTCAATAGGACGAAAAAAAGTGAATGACACAAGAATAATCAAGCCAGTAAGCATTATTTCCTTCCCGAGCCCTCAATTTTCTTGGAAATTCAGCATATATGCAAAAAGAACATTTTGCAATTTTAGATGGCTCAATCCGATCTACGAGTGTTTCCAAATGATTCCATAAAATTCTTTGTTTGGAAGTAATCGCAGCATAAGCTTTTAGAATTTCATGTAACAAATATATTGAAATGGATACTGTAAATATCGTAGGTCCTTCCACGAGAACTATAAAAATCGGAAAAAATTGAGCATCCACCATTAACCCATGAACTCTATCAACTTTTGCTTTTCCAAAAAAGGTAAATAATTAACTTTTGCATGCATCATTCCCTCCACGTTCGAAAACATTGCTTACAAACAACAAACGTTTTCTGTCTTAGGAACTACAATATTAGAACGTACTTGAAAACAAAATGGGTTTGAAACAAAGACTTGGAAAATTATCGAGCGTTTGACAAAAAGACGGATAAATGACAATAATGAGCTAATTGAGAATGAGAAGACATCATCAGCTCTCATTTCCTTTTTCCGCCATAAATTGTCGTAAAAACTTCAGCGTGTGAATAAGATTAAAAAAAAATAAAAATATGCACATGGATATTAGACATCTGATGAACCTCACCTTGCACTTCCAGTCGAACCGCCATGTCGAAGCGACGATCGCCATTGACGAAGCAATGATAGTCGCCGTCATCTTCCAACCTGACCGCCTTGAACGTGAGGCTGAAGGTGGTGGAGAGGAGCCCGATTCGTCCGGGGTCTCGGGCCACGCGCAGCCCGTCCTGTTGGCCCGCGCCGAACACGAGCACCTCCTCCAAAACCAGGGACTTGGTGATGACTCCGCCCGACGCGCCGCCCACTGTGTCCAAGATGGCGCACTCCTGGCACCACCACTCCAGGGACGCCACTTGGACCGACTCGTTGAGGCCCGGGCAAGGCAGCATGGCTCTGCGACCAGCGCGCACGCGCACGGTGCCCAGAGGTGTGCTGGATTCTGCAACAGACCAAAGAAATAGCGAACATGTATGACAAGCACGCAGATTTTCTTAGGATACCTGTACCTATTATTAGCTTGGATGAAAAAAGCCAAAATTCTTGGGGGGAAAATACAGGTGGTACCTTGCATGTCGACCTCACACAATTTGACCATCCTGCAATTCAACAGTAAAATTTGCTGGGAGGTCCACTTGCAATTTGACCAAGGCCCCACAATGTGATCACAGAGATGGGCAAAAATGTCAAAGAAAATGTGGAAAACATTGCATTTGACGTTGCTTTACAATTTGAGCCTAGTCCAGCAACAGATTAAGGTTGAATTGTGGGGCACCACCTGTACTGCATTTGCACGATGAAATAATGTGAAAATTTAAAAGCTGTACACTTGGACCATAAAAACTCAAACCTCTCTCATTCAAAATCCACCCTCTGTGGAATGTTTGTTTCCCCATATCTGGATTTACTTTGCCCTTCTCCAGCAAAGCCAGAATGCGTTTGCACAATTTTGTTTCATGAAGCACATAAAATTTTGTAAAACCTTGTTTGAGCAACAGAGCCAAAAAAAAGGGTTGTCTCCTTTGAGCAGAAAAACATTATGGTGAAATGGAAAAAATCCTCTCTGTGAGGCCTTTTCTGCATTCCTGCTGTAGGATTAGCACTCCAGAAATTAAATACAAAAGTTTCAAGTTCTCCCAATTTTGTTCATGACTATAGCTACTGATTCCAGACTTTATTATGGTGATCTTTGGTGGAACCAAAATGCACCTACACGCAAAAATATCCCATCTCTGCCAAGGGATCAAAGTGAACCCTCTGCCATTCAATTGGGTTGAAAACATTGTGAAGTATTTAACCCTCCCAAACTCAAAGACTTTCTCCTTAACCCTTGGACAGTGGAGGGTTCTTTCCCATTGCCGGCCAAAATCGGATTATTTTTGTATGCTGTGGCATTTTAATTTTTCTGAAGGTCAGAAAAGACCTTCCAGGTGGGCTGAGGCAAAGTTGGGATTAATCCAAGAAAAGCCCATTGCTTAGCATAGGATTTTTTTCATTTTCCCATGAAATTTTTC
>CAJPEX010003036.1:0-32654 GCA_905338405.1 Notodromas monacha | reverse complement strand
CCTAACAATCGAAAAAAGACAAAATCACAACGCAATCAGTTCGTATAAGCCGCGCACGTACGTACATCATAGTCACTTTCAAACCCCCTACTCATCACTCATCCCTCAAACAAACAGTTTCAGAAGCGAGTACAACATCACTTGATTCCACGTACAGTTGACCACCAAAACCAACCGTCCAAAAACCAGTAGGAGTTCAAGATACGACGATTCTGGTCCCCTTCACGTTTCAAATTCGCACTATGTCCCCAACTTCAATTTTTGACCGACTCCGGGCGTTACTTGTAGCAGCATCAGTCAGGAAGCATTTGTCAAAGTCGAACTTTCGTAACTTGGCAAGATCCCTAAAACAAATTAAATTACAAACAATATGTTAGTCTTCTATTTTACATTTCCCTTCTTTTTCTTTTTCTCTTTCTTTCTCTCTCCTGTACTGTGTTTAGCTTATTAATTATCAGATTTCCAGCCTACGTTTAAACATTAATCAAAATTGGAGTTTCAACTCACATATTCCCGGTGGGATCTAGTGGTCCAACACAGTCTGAAACTGGTCCAAAAGATCCACTATGCTCATGCAGATTATCAGGAGCCAATCCCACTGCCACTGTTCCATCATCAAGCCACCTAGGATATTGTCCTGAGCAAATCCGTCCCACTACCTTTTCATAGCCTGGTAACATTCGAATCCCACGCCATATGGAAATACAATGATACTTAGCAAAAATTAGGTAACCAGAAGGCGTGATATGCCCAAAATCTGATAACTTTCCACGACCACTGCTATACGCCCTCAGCCCATCAATGGGTGTAGGCAAAGCGATCCATCCCAGATTTCGTTCCGCATCAACAACGTTCATGACCCCATCAATACCAGCTAATCGCCTGTAAATTTCATTCAGATAAATGCGACCAGCTCTCTCTCTGTCTTCTTCTTCCACAATGTCAACATTGTCCAAGCACCTTAAAGGCACTAACGGTAATCCATTCTGGTCGGCATCTAACGCCACACTCGTAGGACTCTCCAACAATGGCGACACAGAGGGTGGAGCTGCTCCCAAGGCGAACACATTACAAGCAAAGGTTTTAACCAGATTTCCCATGAATTGCTCATATTCCTTGTAAAATGCTTCAAAAGTTGGAAAACGGACGTCATAGTACTTGAAGGTGCAAAGGCCCTTCACATCATTCGTGCCGATACGCAAGTAGATCTGCGCAAACTTGTAGCTTGGTCCCAAATGCAACCTGTTGAATATTATATCCCTCAAGGCTTTCATGGACAGACTGTTGCGCCGCATCACGGCACACCATCCACTAATTGACACCTATCAATTGAATGTCATGTACAATTTTGTTATTTTTGCGCCATGTCTTAACACTAACCTGATTGATTTCAACTTTCATCCCAGCTGTCAAATAAGCAAAGTTTGGGATAGGTTGCTGCATATTTTGAAAATCAGCAATCCTTGTTCGAAAGACCCATTCACCAAGTCCCCATCCGCTCGTCATAGATGTACTTAGAATTAAGATTGCTGGAAGATCCGAATTCTCACGTAATGGCCCAGTGAATCCATAGTCATCCGTAGCAAATCCGAAATCCTCGAAGACACAGCCAGGAATGGGCAAAGGGATTTTCCAGTCCCCAAGTAAATCAAGTAGACGATCCGTAATCTTCATTGCGCGCGACGCATTTCGAAAATACTGCATCTCATTCTCGGGCACGAATTTTGTCATCAGGAATATTTTACAAATTACATCTGTAACAAATCACAAAATGTACGTAAAACAAATTAATTACTACGCCAGTAAACAGAATGTTCTAACAAGTCAAAGCAACTTTACCATCCGAAAGTAGCTCGAATTCGGTTTGTACAGAACTAGCATCACTCTGTGCATAATTCATTACGACTTTATCATCGCCGATCACTGGCTGTACCTCAATACTTCTCCTTATAGCAGAAGTATTTGGAGTAGTCTCATCTGGTACGTCTGCAATTTTCGTAGGAAGTAACCCCTTGTTCATATCTCGAACCCATGCTAGCAGGAGACCGTCACTCGGTCCCAACACCAATTCAGCATCACGGAATCGCAGAGTCGTTACACCATCTATCATTCATCGTTAGGAAATAATTACGTTCAGAAACATACGATTTCTTCTAACTCATTAGAAATACACTCACTTTCTTCACGTCCCGTAAAGGAAACATCATTGGCAAGATACCAACGTCCTGAACCTAATGCCTCGTTTATCGAACAAGCATCACTTATTAGTACCCGTTGAAATGCCTCTTTCAAGGCGTTGTCAGCCTCTCTTTGCAGTTCCCTTGCTCGATCCAACAAAAGTTGATCTTTCATGATCTTTTCTCTCAAATCATCTTCTGTCCCTTTCAGCTTTATCGCGTTAGTCTCCAAAAGCATACACTCTTCTCCGATTTCCGCAATGCACACCTTCTTTAAACGTAGCTCCCTTTCTGCACCTTGTAATTCCGACTCGGCTACGAATTCACTTTGCATCACCTATTCCACACAAATTCAAAATTACAAACCAAACCAATTCTTCATTTCCCCCTTCTTCAGTTTCCCCTTTCTTGTATTCCGAAAGTAAGTTGTACAAAAATAGTCATATAAACAGACGAACCTTTAGAAATCTTGCCAACCGAAGACGTTGTTCAATCAAAAGCGACTTTACCCCTTTAAGTTGGTTTAATTCGGACATCATAGATGTTTCACTGTCCAGAGATGCTCCTTTGGCACCGTTAAGCACTCTCTTCCTTGAGTTTACGTCGATCGTTTGAATTCTTCTGACCAATTCCGTCAGTTCCTCTGTGTATTAACAAATGGCAATGCATCAATCTGCTAATCTTTTGCGTCTTTTCAGTTTACATACCAGTCGCTTCTTTAGGTGTCTTTGAAGGGCCTCCACACGCCATCGTGAAACAATCCTCGCACAAAGCCGTTCTTGCACAAAAACGTCAACCGTCACCAAGTCAATCCTCCGTATACGGGAATTTCACAATCGACAACTCGCGCAATTCAAGTTTCCTTCAAGAAGCAACAAGCGCATCAATGCATCAAACTGGAATGTTCAATTCAACTTTCGATTTCCGCATCTCATCACTGACGACGTTTTCACTCTTTCACATGCTTTCATATCATTTCGTTTTCGTTTACGTTTTCGTTTTCGTTTCCGTTTTTCATTTCGTTTACGTTACACCTGTGCCAGTTTGCTACTTTACCGCATTTGGCAGCAGGTTCTTTACGCAATGCAATTTCACACGAGAAACACCCAATAACATCCATGCGCAAAGCGTCTTCGCATTCCGATATGAGCTGGCCACTCACATCGGGATGACACTATGGGAACACTTTCACTCACTTTTTTCTTCTCCGCTTTTCTCGAACTTTCTCAAACTTTCTGGAAAAGACTAGTAATCTTCTGATTCAAAACTCCATGCGAAGATTAGCGAATCCTCGACATAATCTTCTTACCTCAACAGATTTTCTTGGTAGTCTAAACCGCCTGATGGCGACCCCTGTCCTCCACACAATAGTCGCGCGTCACCTAAAACATGTAAAAGGTGTCGCTGCTCCGGGGGGTTTTTGTGGGGGACAGAGGTCGCCAGCCTCGCAAAAGTACGAGAATCCACGTTGGAATTCCAGCGGGGAATTCCAACGTGGACCAGTTTGATTCAGCCTCCATTTTCTCTTTTCCTTTTTCTAATCAGTTCAGTTTTACTTCGCGAACAGTAAGCATCTATTTGCATCTTGTGAATTTCGAAATATATTTGCTGCGTTTTTCCTTTTGGAGCTCTTACTGAGGAGCTCCCTGCCGTGTTCCCCGGCGGCGTTTGTGTTTCATTTTTTCGCCCCTTTATTTTTCCTTTCACATTTTCTAACTTAATTTGCATTCTTTGTGGCCTGTGCGCCACAAAAGTGGTAGCAGAGCGTTTTAAAGTAATCGATCCCCTAAGAATACATATAAAAACTAACAGTAGTTCAAACTAAGTAAACCCCAAATAAAAAAGATCGAAATACGTAAAGAAGAGAAAAGCAAGTGAAAAGAAAAAAAGTGCCATACTCGAAGCGCGAAAAAGCCAGTGTCAAGTCTCATCTACGACGTCAACCAACAAAATGGGTCGGCCGAAGCGTCAAGCAGTAAGCAGGGGGGCTCCAGAGCCCCCAACCGTGAGTCAAGATTCGATCGAAAATCCACCCAGTAATTCCGTTGAAATCGTTGAAAATGATGAACAAGTTCCGAATAACGAATCAAACGAAAATCCAGAAAACGTACAAAATCAGAGCGAAATACAAAATAACGATTCAGAACAAGAACCAATGGAAGTAGAACCAATCGAAATACACAATGAACACATTCAAGAATATCATAGCGCTATACCAACAATAAACATAAAACACATACTAGTATCATTACTAATACGTATTGTTCAAAACATCAAACAAGCCGATAGGGCAATTCAAGTGCAAAACGAACCAAATAAAACAAACACATTCGAAAACATCCAAAAGAATTTGTCTGAAGTCCTAACTATGTTAATTACAACTGACAAATATACACTGGAAGTAACTTCGCAACAAAATATCGAACTACTACAAGATGAAATCACTAATATAGTTGTGGCACCCATAGAAGAACTAATCGAAAATTGGATAAATTATCGACCAACTCTAAATACAATTCTAGGCGTGAAAATACCACCATTCCAATCAATACAAGCAGCAAATAATACCTTACAAAACAAAATGTTCGAAAGTGGATGCATCCCACAGAATCAAAACACTACCTTACCAAGTGTACACCCATTCCCTCACAATTCAACACACTTAGCACCCATGAAAGACCAACCTACAACATCACAAACAAAGTCAAACAAACTCAAATACCTTGGTGTAGATACCGAAGAAAACAAGAACCCCTTAAAAGAAGAAATCAAAAGATACGGAACAGGAAGTGAACTAGATTTTCAGGGTCAAAATTCAACAGCATTTATAAAAAATTACTCAAAAACGTTACAACAGTCATTCGTACAATTCTGTGGTTCACCGGAGGAAGAACAATCATTTGAAAGGGTTTGGACTAACTTTCGTCCTATACATGAAGCACCCAAAAATCAATTAAAACCTCGGGAAAGAATAGACATATTCTTAATGCATCTTGATGGGCAAGCTCACCGGAGGAAGAACAATCATTTGAAAGGGTTTGGACTAACTTTCGTCCTATACATGAAGCACCCAAAAATCAATTAAAACCTCGGGAAAGAATAGACATATTCCTAATGCATCTTGATGGGCAAGCAAAAAAGAATTACATTCAATATCAAGGAAGAACCTCAGAAAACGATTATCTAGGAATGCTACAAACAGCACTTGATGAATACGGTAACGTAACGAAATTAAAGAAACAACTAATCAAAGAACTAGAACAACTACCAGTTCCAAATGGGTCATTTGAACAAGCGGCAGAATACATGACTCTTCATGATTTTTATCATTAATCAGACTTATTGAATTGTTGACTAGCTTTTGTGTGTGTATCTTTTCATACCGGTAGATATGATCTCGTAAACTCGGTCCTGTGTAAGTACCTTTGGCAATTTTTCTCAATGAAAAATGATTCGGAATTAACGCAAGAAGTATTAGACACTTGGGAAGAAGACCCAGAACTAAGATATAGGTGGCTATTAAGTTTCTTTTCAGACAATGCACGAAGGCGCGATCCCGAATATACACAAAAACTTCTCTCATTTAGAGCAGGAGAAAAAACCCAACCATCACATACAACAAATCAAACGGAATTAACATCCAGCAACACAAGCAATCTAAATACGAATAACACAAGCCTAAATGAAATGCCAAGTACAAGCAACATGAACCCAAGTAATCAAAATTTTCAAACAAATCAACCATCATACCGAAACAATTCAAAACCAAACTACACAACGAACCCAAATAGAAGGTTTACATGTATATATTGCAAAGAACAACATTCAATATTTTACTGCCCAAAAACACATGAGGAAAAACGTTTTCGGCAATTAGTTCTTTCTAACACAGAGTTGACAGATGCATCACCAGTACGCCATCGTGTTACATCTTAGGGTTGTTTAACATTTTTTACGTTGCGAGCTGTAGTGTGTTGCAATACATTTAAATATGTCAGCGAACCACCACCAGTAAATCAAAGTGTAACTCAATTCCGTAACCAATCGCCAAATCAAGGGACATTCAATTTCCGGAAGTTTAATAACAATAGAAGTGAAAGGAATCCCGTGCAACAGAATGAAACAACAGGAGTAGATCAAGCCCTTCAAGAAATGAGGAATATGTGGGTACAAGCCCAAAGTATTGCACAATTTCAAAATATGTTTGCACTACCACTTCAACAACAATTATTAACAACCTTAAATCAACAGAGAAATGTACCAAATGAACCACAGCAAGCAATTCCACAACAAGCAATTCCACTCCCAGCAATACAACCACCAGCAATACAACCACAAGCAATACAACCAGCTATAGAGTTACCGAATGAAGAAGCAAACAATAACAACGAAAATCGAGCAAACTTATGACTAGACGTAGTAAGGGTAGAAGTATACTCTAGCACTTCAAGTATAGCACTAACGTTTTTAGAAACTGCCGAACTGTTACATCATCCAACAAACAGAAAAATATATGCACTGCTAGACTCAGGAGCACAAGTTAATTTAATTTCAAACCAACTGGTAGAAACACTCGGTTTACAGAAAAAGAAAGCACGAAGAACATTTGAAATCATAGGAGTAAACAATTCGGGTAACAGTATGCACTCAACAGAAATAGTTACATTAGATTCAGGAGCACAAGTTAATTTAATTTCAAACCAACTGGTAGAAACACTTGGCTTACAGAAAAAGAAATCACGAAGAACATTTGAAATTATAGGAGTCAACAATTCGGGTAACAGTATGCACTCAACAGAAATAGTTACACTACAAATGAAATCAAAATTAAATTCGGATTTTACAATAACTACAGATGCAATCATAGCCCCAATAAAATCATCATGGACAGGAAGAAACCCATGTATACTATCAGAGGTTTTTAATGCATTGCTTCCGGTTGAATTAAGACGGGTGATTTGAGAAAAAATGACTTAAGGAGGTTTGAGATATTGAGATTCAATATATTATATATTAATACATGTAAGCAGATTAAAGTTTATGGATCGCACGAATAAATTTAACTTCAGTTCAGGAAGAAAACTTTTATTTACGTTTATTCTGACTCGAACTTTTGTGGACTTTCCACAATCAGATACTCTACAGTTCTTTCTACTTGATGCTCATTTCTCTTCTTAAAACTTCATTATCTGGTTTCGTGAGTTTGATGATGTTCAAGCATCAAGGAAATTTTTTGCTGCAAGCCAACTGTTCGGTCGGTGCCTCGAAATCGGCCGCTTTTCTTTCGCACTTTGCGTGCAATATGCTTTCTGTATACACTGATTTTTTTTTTGGTCTTACCTATTTTTTTTTCTGGTTTATTTATTTTTCTGATTTCAGCACTTTCCCGCTAATTTCTCCTCGCTTGTGGTAGCGAAAGGAAGCTATCTTTTGGCGTTGTTTCTTTTCTGAGCTGGCTATTTTTTTCCGCACTTTTTTTTGCTTCTTTTTTTCCTGGCGAAATCTCATACGCGTTCTTTTTCGTCATGGTGAAATGATCAATTATGATTCTTCTGCCGAAAATAAGGGATTCGACTCAATGGCCGTTATACTTCACGTTTCACTTCCTTAATTTTCTTTCTGGTGTACGCTGAAAAATTACCGTGTCTAGTACCGGGAACAATTGGGTAATCAGTTTTTCTGCAGGAATCACTGAAAGTCGCCCATTTTAAATCCGCAGACAGGCATGTCCGGGTTTTCGCGGTTGAAATCAAATTTTGGATACGTCATTCCGATCTCGAGAAAATCTCACTTTTTGGTTGGTTAGCCAAAAACGAAAGCAGTGGAAGACCCATACAGGCGAAAGAAAACTTTTATAATCACTCGGAAAATATTTAATGATTTTTTTTCTGAGTGTCTGAAGATAATTACGGAATTATTTTCAAAGGCTTCGGTTCTTCGCTGTTTTATTCGCTCGGTCAGAAGAAATGATGAAAGACCGTCGGGAGAGAAGTTTTTTTTTTTCGAGAAGGATTGGCTTCAACCGGATTTATTTTTGGTGAAAGTGAGGGTGGACTTTACCGAATGGGTTCTCCGTAAGGAAAATAAAAAAATAAAAAGTTATCAGAAGAATTAAACGAGTTTTAGCGCATATTTTCACTACGAAGAATATTCCGAGAATGATTGGCTTATTGGATTTATATTTGCAGTGAAGGAGGTGGACTTCTCTGAATCGGTTCTTCACAGGGAAGAAGGTTACCAGAAGAATTAGCCGAGTTTGAGAACGTACAATATTTTCAACTGCGAAAAATTGGTCGAGAATGATCGGCTTCAATTTCATTCATTTTTCTAGTAAAGGTGCACTTTACCGAATTGGTTCTTCACAAGGAAAAAAGAAATGAAAGGAAAATTAGCCGAGCTTAAGAATATACAGTATTTTCAGCCATTAAAATGTTGTTAAGAATGATTGGCTATAATTTTATTTTTATTCTTTGTGAAGGTGAGGGTGGATTTTTCCGAATGGGTTCTTCAAAAGGAAATAATTAAAAGAAAAAGTTACCCGAAGAATTAGCCAAGTTTGAGACCATACAATATTTTCAACCACGGAAATTTTGTCGAGAATGCTTGGCTTAAATTTGAATTATTCTTGGGTGAATGTGAGATTTCTCCCAGTTGGTTCTTCATGAAAAAGAATGAAAAAAGTAAAAAGGTTGTCAAAAGAATTAGCCGAATTTGAGAGCATATTTTAAACTACAGAACGAGAATTCTGCCGAGAATGATTGGCTTCAGTTCGATTTTTGTTTTTGTTTTCTTTTAGTGAAGGTGAGGTAGTTGGACTTTTACGAATGGGTTTCTCACAAAAGAAAAAAAAAAGAAATATAAAGGTATGAACAGAAGAATTAGCCGAGTTGGAAAGCATATTTTCAATTATGAAAATTTTGTCAAGAATGATGGGCTTCAATTTGTCTTATTCTTTGTTGAAGGTGAGGATGGATTTTCCAAATGGGTTCTTCATAAAAATTAAAAAAAATAAAGGTTGCCGGAAGCATTATCCGAATTCGAGAGCATATTTCAAACTACAGAACGAAACTTCTGTCGAGAATGATTGGCTTCAAGTTGCTTTTTTTAAAGCTTTAATGAAGGTGAGGGTGGACTTTTACGAATGGGTTCTTCACCCAAAAAAAAAAAAAAAAGGCATTACCAGAAAAAATAGCCGAGTTTTAGAGCATGTTTCCAACCATAAAAATTTCGTCGGGAATGATTGGCTTCAATATCATTTATTACTTAGTGAAGGTGAACTTTTCCGAATGGGTTCTCCACGAGAAAAATAAAAAGGTTACCGGAAGAAATTAGCCGAGTTTGAGAGCATATTATATTTATATATATATATATATATATTTTTTTTTTATCTCCCATTTTTCCTCGTTTCTCCACTTCCTTCAACTTCTCCAGTGGGTTGATGGACGAGACCTTACACTCGAGATTGTATCCGGAACACGTCAAGCGTGGAAAAAGGGCTTCTTTGTCTTCTTAATGTGGAGCACACAGCTGTATTATATGTTCTTTTGTGATGACCAGAAGTTCGCCCCGCAAATAGAAAGTTTGCTTCCCCTCATTCGTTTATGCTGCGTGATTCAGTCTGGGGCAAAATGTCTGATGGACTCAACAACATAAAAATGTGCTCATATACGAAAGAGTTTATGTGACCTTTATCTTTTCTTTTTTAAACCAGCGTTCCTTGTCATTTATTGTGGCTCCGCGAAAATTTTGGATTAACTTTTAAATTAAAAGAAATTTAGCAAAAGCTGAAGATTTTTTGACGCCGACATCTTCGATTTGTGTATCATCGTCCGGCGTTGATCGACTGCTTATAATAAATCCCGTATTTCATTTTTTTCTAAATAGCCTCGAACGTTTTAAAATTTACATAATTCCTCGCAGAAATTTTCAAAAAAGAGGCGATTTTTTTTCGGTGATTGCTGATGAATGAGAACTTTCGATGATTGAATTCTACGGAAAAGTGAGAAGAACTTCGTGATTTGAATATCAATCGATAATAAAACGGAAGAGGATTTTCTGAGAACTGTGGAATTGAGTGTTGTGCTTCGAGGAAGACCTTCAATATCTTTTGCGTCAATTTTTATTTAGTTTCCGAAAGAATTATCTGAAAGTTTTGCGGGAACAAAGTGTGGGTTATGTTCTATTCATTTTTGGAAATCTTTTTTTTTATTGGAGGTTTGAGGACCGAGTCTGAAGTTCTATTGAAGCATACATGAAAACATCATTATTGCCTCAGCATTTTCGAATTTAGGCGATCTCATCAGAATGAAGCTAATGCACACTTTCAAAACCAATTCAAGATCTTACACTGAAATACTGTCAGTGTACTGTTCAAAAATGCGTCATATTAAAAATCCATTCAATACTCGTTCGAATAATTAAAAGCACCGACGAGAAAGTTGTTAAGGTCGCGACTTCAAATTATTTGATACTAGCAAGCCTAGAAACCCTTTTGCAATTTTCAAGCGTTCCATTAGAATTCTATTCAGCGGGGTACGTTTTTAAATTGAATATGATCGAAAAAGAAAACCTTTTTTTGACCCAGCTCTCGTTCGACCGCCAGTTGATGCGGAATGTAAAAGCATGAGAGTACAGGAATGGATTTTCAATGGACTGACCCTGCGAATTTTCTTTAATCATGATCGATTCCGCGAATTCGTAATCTAACCTGACCTGTGACCTGACCTAAGTCAACCCGGAAAAATATAATAAATCCCCGCGTATTTCTGAGCAATTCTAGGACTGACTGGAAGTAGTACTTCGACGTGTTTGTAATGTAGTCGAATGCAATATAATGCTAAAAAATTGCGTCCAATTTTGGATAATTATAAGATGGAGAATGTTACCGATTACGAAGCCCGCAACGATTCGACGAGGACTCGATTCTGCATATTTTTCGAAGAGGCTGAATAAATGATTTTATGTTGGTTTATATTCAGCATTTTAGTGCAGTATCTTTATTTAGATGATGGAAATAAAAGTTTCCAAACGAATTATTATTTTTTTCACAACCGTCATTAATTTCAATCGGAGAATTTTCCGAAGAAAATCGAAGGAAGGTTTTTGATGATCAGTCATGCAAACGAAGGGTTTTAATGCACTCTTAATTTCAGAATTATTTTACGATCGCAGTAAAAAATCTAAATGAACTGCTACTTTCTGCATGTGCACTGAAATAAAAGAAATGAAACTCTTTCTTTCTGATGAAATAGCTCATTTGGATACATTTTTGTATGAATACCATTTCTGCTGCATCTCTATATGATAAAAAAAAAGATTTTTATGCATGCGTTGCAAAATGCCGTCCTGTGCCAAAATATCAGAGATCTCCGAGTAAAATAAAAATTGTTCCAAAAGTTTTTTTTAATGTATTACCTTGGAATTGAGCTCAATGGGACCCAATTATTCACGCCAAGATATCTCAAATTTCTGTTTAGCAAGTGTCTCGTAACAGAAAGCCTCGCGGTAAATTTGCGAAGTTTGTTTTTCACATTCAGTCCTGAAATTAATACTTTTTATTGAACCCCCCCCCCTTTTTTCTTGAGCGTCACCAACACAAAAAATTTAGAACGCTTTCATCAGCGGTTCTCGGGAATTTTCAATCGGAATTTGTCAATGCTTTGTCTCGGTAAAAATTTTGGCCGCACTCAAATTTCCGTTTCCCGTTAATTTCATTGATTTATGTAACTCCTTTCAATTCGATTATTTGATCGCGGAGCCGTATTTTAGATTTTTTTTTCATCGGAACTTTTGAAGGTTAGTTTTCAAATCTGCTTAAATTCATCTCTTTTCATCGAGCGTTTCTTTTGTCCCCAGATGAAACTGCGCATGATTCATGATTTCAGTAGTTTATTTTTGTATAAAATCTGTTTGCCCTTATTTTATTGTATTTTTTCTCGGGTAAAGGATGAGTGCATTCTTTCAACTCTCTGTTTTTCCTCACTTCAAATCGGGTGATTAAAAATTGTAACACTGGACAAGAAGTGATAGAATACAAGTGGACTCTATGTCTATTACAACGAAATTCAAGGGACCAGAAAAAGTTCGTTGTAGTGAGAATTTTGTTGCAGACGACCCGCGTAACATGGGGACGAAAGAACCTCACTTGACCAACAACAACATCGTTGTAGACAAGATCCTTGTATAGAGACTTTATCACTTTGTAAGAAAGAAAAAAAGCTTTTACTCTAGAAAAAAGTTGACGAAGGCAATAACACATTTTCCATTAGTCGAGGAATAAATTCCAAGGCTCTTACATTGATCTTAAATCAGTGAAGTGAATGTGCGAGACTAAATGAGAGTTCCAACGTACAGTATCTCCAGTGTGAAGGAATTGCTAATGATCAACAAGTGCTCGGGAGTCGAGATGCCCCGCGGGGCTGGTTGAAAAAAAAATTTAAAAATAAAAATAAAAGGTGGGTTATTGAGAGGCGGGTTTGATTTATCGAGTGTGCCACGCCACGAAGGGGGCCAATAACTCAATCGCGGAAGCGGCCCTTTGCAATTCCGGGTCACACGGACGTGTCCCGACTGTAACCCACGGCGAGCGAGGTCTTGGCACGAGTTTCTCGGTGCGAGGTCGGATTTGCATTCCATTTTATATATAATATAGCTGAGTGCTGACTATATATAGTATAGCCTGTTCTCTGCAGCATGATGGGAATCGGGGCCACGTGAAGCGCCTCATCTTTTTTTTTTAATTCTTGTTTCCTCCTCTCCATTTATCCCATTTTGGGGGTGGGGGTTTCTTCTATTATTTCAAGGATTTATGGTGGGAAGATGATTAATTTTTAATTTGCTGCTGATGAATGTTTCATCTCAGGGTTGAAATGGAGGTGATTATATAGCGCAGGCATTAAATGGGTGACGTTGTTGTTAAGGCACTTTCACTTTTTTTTTTTTTTAACAAAAACAGCAAGATTCTCAATGCAGTTAAACACCGATGAGTCGAATCCCTCCACAAGTTGAATTTTTTTTTCAAGTCCTGTATAGAAGCAATGCGCTGAAAACCTTCCTAATAAATCGAAGGCTTTCCCTTCCAAACCTCCGTGACTCGATTTTTTTGGGGGCCTTCTTGGCCATTAATTTATTGACACAGGAAAGAGAAAAGCAAAAAAATGCACCTTCAATATGCTTTGTAAGAAAGTGAATGACTAATTTGGAAAATGAACCCTTGCCTCCAAGTTCAGTATCGTGTGAACTCAATTAAAAAGCAATTTATGTCCCAAAATGCCACCGATTACAAGTTCATGTTATTCCCTAACAAAAAAGCTCGTTTCCTGTGACGGATTTTTTTATTGTCCCTTAAAATTGTATTTGAAAGAATTAAAATTTATACAGCAATAGGAAAAATTAGGTTTCATTTTCAACCAACAATTTTATTTCGTTTCCTGGAAACTACAGGATTCTCAAAAACTCTTCTTAGAATGATAGAAGTGAGTCTCAGTCCTCTATATATCATTTGTAAAATTTTTAAAAATGCAACGTAGGACGAAGTATAAATGGAAAGGAATAACCGTCACTCGGCTGCGATTAAATTAATGTCGATGTTATCGCTTTTTTCAGTTTGGTTATAAGAAGAAAATTGATTTTTATCATCGCATTATATTAAACAAGAATTGACTATGATCTCGTGAAAACAAACCAATGCGACACAAAAAGTCAGAGTGTGATCAGAATTGTAAAACCAAAGTTGTAAAAATGTATTCAAAGTAAAGTACCGTACAGTATTTTTTTAAAATCGATTGTCTTCTTCGTGCTTTCGAAGTTCGTGCTGTGACTTTGTTTGGATGATTTCGTAAGTTGGTCTAACGGTGCAAATGGACCGGAAAAATTTTTGTATTTTTGGAGTGGCTGTAAAAATGTTTATTCAATTTTTATGAACCTAGATTTAGCTTCAGAGCACTAGCATGTAAATATTCAGAATTACAAAAAAGGGGGAAAATTGCATCATATTCGTGAGTATAAGCGGTGCTCACATTCCATTTTTTAAATGTTTTATAGAATTTATCCAATTTTGCGAAGATAGCTCGCGGATTTTTTTCCATCCGTGTCTTGAAAATTCACAAAACCACTGTCTTGACGGAGTCTAGTGAAAACTGCATGCTTTCTTTTTTTTCCCATCCTTGCAATGCCCCAAATGTTCCAGGGAATTATTCTTCGATGCGATGGGATCAAACCAAAGTGACAGTGGATGTCCTTCAGAGCAGAACAAATCTGCGCGCCTTTGAAATGAAAGAGCCGCGAAAAAAAAGCAGCGCCGGTGAAAAGCGGTTCGAACGGAAATCCGCGCGCTCAGCTTCATTATTCGTAAAATAAATTGAAAACAATGATAAAATTGTGTAAAAGATCCATAATGGAGACTCTCATGGAAACTTTGGAAAGTAAGCATTGTTTTTCGTGTGGTGTGATGCAGCAATATAATATTGTTTTAACATACATCTGGGGACTTCAGGAAAAAATTTACTGAATTATTTGTTTTGAGGAGATTTTCGAAATTAACTATGGGCGATTGCGACAGTGTCATATTTTTTATTATTCTTTGACAAACTGAGTGATCTTCTGAAAAAAATTTGGCTTTTCAATCATGTATTCCATCTGCTGCACCAATTTTTTTATTTTGGGAAAATACCAATTCATTATTGGAAAATTTTAGCAAATGGAACTACTTGGACGCATGTTTATCATTGATTTCAGCTTCCATCTGTGATTAAAAAAAAAAAAATCAGTCCCACTTGTGGTTGGAAATTTCAGAGTGTGCCTGTTTTAGTCAGGGAATTTCTGCCTGTAAAATCTATTTATCATTCCTCAAAAAAGTGTGTATACTGAAATTGGGAAGTTTGTTACCGTTGAACCTCAATAACGCAAACCTCCGAATGCCAAATTAAAAACCTCACTAACTCGAAGGTTTTTTCTCTCAAACCTCCATAATTTGAATTTTCTGTGGCCTTTTGACTATAATTTTCTTGATTCATGAAAGATAAAAGCAATGAAAAAAATGGAACTCGATGCGTTTTGAAAGGAAGTGGAAGACGAATAGGGCAAATTAACCCCTGCCTCCAAGTTTAGCATCCTATCAGCTGATTCAAGAAGAAATTACAAGCTCAGCATATCACCATTTAAAATTATTGGCACTTCTTCTATTTTCCCACAACAAAAAATCCGTGGTTCTTTGACTCAAAACCTCCCTATGCCGATTTTTTTTTTTCTGATCTCTTGAAATTCGACCTTTGAAGCTTTGACTGTATATTACGAGATTGTTTCAAAATTCACTCGACGGGCTTGAAAAAAAATGTCTTTTATGCTAAAAAAAAAATTGCAACAGCATTTGTTTCAAAAATTTTTACTGTAGATGGGGTAAGGAATAAAATTAAAATGAAAAATAAAACTTCGTGGAAAGCCTCGTTCGTCGCGCGACGCGTGAGAGCTAGAGTAGAAGAAAAGAGCATATACAGCAGAGATCGGGGCGTGATGTCCGAAGATCCGCGTGGGGGGATGACCTAGTTTCTCTCGGGGGGGGGGGGGGGGGGGGGGGGGGGGGGGGAGAAAACGTGCGAAAGTGCGGTTGTTCTGCCGCAAAGAAAGGAAAACAAAAGGAAACGGTTTGCGATGAAGGGGATGTATTCTTTGGGGAAGTTTGGTGGGGGGGGGGGGGGGGGGAGCGGGGGGCGAGAGTGAGGAGGAAAAATCCGCGAGATGACTGATGGTTGGCCCAGCATCATTCTCTGCATGCGTTGTATGTATATACTGTATATATTGTACAACACATGTTCCTATATACAGTATTATATTCCTCTAATTTTTCTTTCACTTCCTTCCTTTATTCTCACTTCCGTCCTTGCGCGCGTCCTTCTTGCGCAGGCTTTTGTTTATGAGTTTATCACAGTGGAAACCCGTTACAATAATGAATCTTACTGCAACAAGTGTATAAAGCATATATTCAAGTATAATGCACACCTTTTTTCTCTCGGAAAATGAGTGAAAAAAACCAATAATGGATGCGCATCGTGGGCAGGGATTCAATTTTCGAAAAAATGTTAAAAGTTTAGGTCCACATCATACAGTACTTGGGCAATTTTGTACAAGAACTTCTTTTAAATTAAAACGATCGAAATTACAGTAATTCAATCCAGCTTGAATTCATGCTAACATTTTCAAATTTTAATTATGGCATCCATTTTTTTTGTTGGAAATACACGTGAACAATATCTCTAAAAGATAAAGTCAACAGACCAGAAAAGAATTGCTTTGTCGAGAATTTCGCTGTATAGGGAACCCCATTGGACCACAATAAAATTTGTTATTCAGCGAAAATCTTTGTGGACGAGATTGTTGTATAGAGACGGCCCACCTCTTTTGTCTTATTTTTTATTTTGCGCTTGTGACCGCAGAGCAAAAATTGACCTGAAAGGCATCATTGGAGAACTAATCTAAAATCACTCGACGGAATGAGCACAAAAAAACTGCGATTTTATTTTTCAAGAAGCGCAGCAGCGGAAAATAGTGGAACTACAGAAAATCGTGTTATAAAAGCTCTCATTACTTGATGGAAAATTGATTACAATTAAAAATCCATTAGTTTGAGATGCATAGTTTTATAAAGACGTTTATGGGAAAATCTTATAGGAAAAAGATAATAAACATTGTAAAGTGCCTTTGCAGCTTGTACAGTATATTCAAGAATTTTCCTCACTTTTAACTATAGCTGAGGGAGTTCAAAGGGAAATTTCCGAATAAATTCCTCTTATTTTGAATCTGTAATGCTTCAAATTTGTACATCATGTTCTGATCTTCTTGAAGAAAATAAAATGATTCAAACGTCAGGCATATATTCAGTACCTCCTTCCAAAGCCATGTATTCAAGATTAATTTATTCTTTCGATTAGAGGTACATTCATCATAAAATACAGTGACATAATTTTCTATTATTTTTTAAAGGAATTGCCGCAGCAACATTCTCAAATGAGCCTAAATAAATCATGCTGTGTATTTTTTTTGCAATATATTGCACTAAATTTTCGCTTCAAAAAGCTTCGGTGTTTTGATGAACTTTTGATGATGCACCTGTTGAATTTTCCGATTTTCTAATTCACATGATTACATAATCCCTAGATGGCCCTTTTATAGAAAATATGCAAGAAATTCGTTATGATGAGATTCAGCTAAAATTTAGTTTGGTACAATATGAGATCATCATAACATTGCTCCGATGAAAAAACTGCTGGGAACAAGAAAACATTTCGTGATAATGAAAAATTATTTATAACGAGATAATTTCTCTGTATATATCGTTGAAATAATGAACACCTTGTCGATAAATCCATAAACCCTCAGTTTACAATGATCGATCACGTAGTTAATCAAAGGCGTTGAGAAATGAGTTGGATTTAGATTTTTATTTATTTCAACGTAGAAAGTTAAAACATTTAGACTTTAATACGGTATTCATTCTTGCGCAGGCTTTTGTTTATGAGTTTATCACAGTGGAAACCCGTTACAATAATGAATCTTACTGCAACAAGTGTATAAAGCATATATTCAAGTATAATGCACACCTTTTTTCTCTCGGAAAATGAGTGGAAAAAAACCAATAATGGATGCGCATCGTGGGCAGGGATTCAATTTTCGAAAAAATGTTAAAAGTTTAGGTCCACATCTTACAGTACTTGGGCAATTTTGTACAAGAACTTCTTTTAAACCAAAACGATCGAAATTACAGTGATTCAATCCAGCTTGAATTCATGCTAACATTTTCAAATTTTAATTATGGCATCCCTTTTTTTTGTTGGAAATACACGTGGACAATATCTCTAAAAGATAAAGTCAACAGACCAGAAAAGAATTGCTTTGTCGAGAATTTCGCTGTAGAGAACCCCATTGGACCACAATAAAATTTGTTATTCAGCGAAAATCTTTGTGGACAAGATTGTTGTATAGAGACAGTCCACTTGTTTTATAGTTTTCCAGTCATTAAAAATGGGGTGTGTTGTGTTTGTCATACATGAGGATAGGATTTTATGAAAATTGTGGGATACAAAATGAGGGTTTTTTTTCGAAAAGCACAGCAGCGGAAAACAGTGTAACTACAGAAAATCGTGTTATAAAAGCTCTCATTACTTGATGAAAAATTTGTCAAAATTAAAAATCCTTTAGTTTGAGATGCGTGATTTTAAAGGCGTTTATGGGAAAATCTTCTGCGAAAAAGATAATAAGCATTTTGAAGTGCCTTTGCAGCTTGTACAGTATATTCAAGAATTTTTCTCACTTTTTTAACTATCGCTCAGGGAGTTCAGAGGGAAATTTCCGAATAAATTCCTCGTATTTTGAATCTGTAATGATTCAAAAGTCTGGCATATATTCAGTACCTCCTTCCAAAGCCATGTATTCAAGATCGTCAATTTATTCTTTCGATTAGAGGTACATTCTTCATAAAATACAGTGAAATAATTTGCTATTATTTTTGAATGGAATTGCCGCAGCAAAATTCTCAAATGAGCCTAAATAAATCATGCTGTGTATTTTTTTTTGCAATATACTGCACTAAATTTTTGCTTTAAAAAGCTTCGGTGTTTTGATGAACTTTTGATGATTCACCCGTTGAAATTTTTCCATTTTCTAATTCACATGATTACATAATCCCCAGATGGTCCTTTTATAGAAAATATGCAAGAAATTCGTTATGATGAGATTCAGCTAAAATTTAGTTTGGTACAATGAGATCATCATAACATTGGTCCGATGAAAAAACTGCTGGGAACAAGAAAACATTTCGTGATAATGAAAAATTATTTATAACGAGATAATTTCTCTGTATATATCGTTGAAATAATGAACACCTTGTCGATAAATCCACTTTGGGAGTCAAATGTTACTAGCTAGTGCATCAATTAGTTTCCGCAACTCTTTACTCAACCTAAATCTAAAAATAAATAAAGTTGCATCTTTCAATTTTGTAAATCTGAAATTATGCCATAAGTAAGTACAAAAGCAGCATCAAACTTTCTTCAAATATAATAACTTGAATAAACAATCTTCTACCCATTGCCTTCGATTTCAAAGATGTCCTCTATAAAAAAAAATTCTGCGCAGCATTTCGCCGTTCACGAGCTTCCTGAATATTTTCTGCACACCGTGATTCTCAGAAACTTTTATGGCATGAAAGTCTTCAGTATCGTGCTCACAAAAATACAGCGAAATGGGCTGTGAATGTTGTTGAAACTATTAGAAAAAATTGTTTTACGACAGGAAAACGCGAGATTTGAACTAGTTATTTTATTTCAAAAATTAACCCGGAACTCAATTAAACTCCGCATGCTACTTTTAATAGTGTAAGCTGATAAAACTAAGGAGGCTAATGCAATCTTGATTGGCCATTAGGCGCAAATATTAGAACGATTTGTCCTTGATAGACAAAGTACTGTACTGCATTGAAATTGCATCATGTGACTTTAAAAATGTTTATATCAGAGTAACTTCGTGAACATCTCTTTCAATCATATTTCTTTGTAATTTAATGTTGAAAATAATATATTTGAGCCATTGTCAGGCACTAAAGAAAACGAACTGTGGCCTGAATCTAAAAGGTAATATTTGTGGGAACCTTCGCATCATTTTTTTTTCCTTTTTCTGCAAATCGTGCTCTTTGATAATCTCGAACACGAGGTATCAATAAAAACGAATGCTTCTTTAAACTTTTTTATTCCAATTTAACCTCTCCTTTGTATTTCTGCGTGTGAATTTCTGCATGAATTAATTTTAATCACTGTGCTACAGCTTCACTGATCTTTTCATGAAAATAATTTATCGAAGACAGATCAGGAACCTGTCCTTTTTATACGCTTTATAGTTCACTCCAGCCAGTAAACATGTGCCGAACACGTTATTTGTCCATAACTAGACTGGTGGTCGATTTGCACTTTCTCTTTAACTCATCCAGAACGAGGTCACTGTGTTCGTACAATATATCTACAATACTGTATATCAATAAAAAAAAATGTCCACTCTATTACCGAATTATTTTCAAAGGGAAAACTGCTGAAGATGAATCTTTTAAAAACATTTTCTATGATTTATCTTTTCTGGCCAAAAAACGATACTTCTGTGGAAAAGTTTTCCTTCCTGAGAAAAAAGAAATAGTGAAAGTTGGAAGCATATTTTTTGGAAAGGCGAAAATCTATCCAAGGACGATGAAAATAGTAGTACCTAATTTTTAAATCCCCACTTTTTGCGGAAAAGAAGAGCGTCATGTGGCTCACCTAATTTTTGGAAATGACTCTCCAAATTAAACTAATTATTCTCTGCGGTCAATGTTATTTTTTTGCGGTTGAAAAGAATCACAGAAGTACTAGGGTGGAAAAAGAATTACGTGTGATGGGATGATTTGCGATTTCTGTGAATGAGCCACATTTACTCCTTCCTCCGCAATAAAGGACGACGAAACGATTTATTTTTTCGCAGGGAGAACCCGCACTTTCCTTCTCGAAGTATGAATGAAAATAATTTTACTTTTACACGCGCGGTGGACTGAGTATAAAAAATTATTATTTTTTATTCGGTTCTTACGAAATTATCCTGTTTCTACGTTCGTGTGTATAAAAACGTCCGAGCCGAATCTTGGAATTGTGCTAACCTTCGATTCAATGTTTCTTTCAATGCTGTGGAGAATAAAAATGAATAGAGTATTTGTTCAACCCTTATAATATGCTGATGCAACTGAATTACTGTATCTTGCGTCGTAATAATGCCAAAATTGACTGACTTCATGAATTTCAAAAACTGGCCTTAAGAAAGAGGCCAATTAA
The DNA here is from genome assembly GCA_905338405.1 of Notodromas monacha. Classification (NCBI taxonomy): domain Eukaryota; kingdom Metazoa; phylum Arthropoda; class Ostracoda; order Podocopida; family Cyprididae; genus Notodromas; species Notodromas monacha. The sequence continues at coordinate 11,638 of CAJPEX010003036.1, read as the reverse complement.
AAAAAAGCAAAAGTCAGGGTTTACTTTCAGAGTTTGTGTGAATGATCACGATCAAAACCACTGACCTAGTGTTTTAGGTGTTTAAAATTAAACTAATTTATGACTAATTTAATTTCAATTGTTCCTCTGTCAAACAAAGCCAGCTAGGAAAGGTGAAACCTAATGAAGGCTCTAACATTCATTAATACACACAAGCTGTCATCCCAGTACGGTATTTTACATTTTGAGAATACTTTTTTAAACTTTTTTATTCCAATTTAACCTCTCCTTTGTATATTGCGTGTGAATTTCTGCACGAATTCCTTTTTATTCACTGTGCTACAGTTTCACAGATCTTCTCATGAGTAGTTTTTTATCCTCAATGATTTGATATAACAATAAAAAAATATTGGAACATGCATTCAAGGTGACCGTTGGAGTACATATTGCCGACCTTGATGGGTTCTGTGTATGGCCAACACCTTTTGCCAATAAGAAAATTAATACCAGACCTTTATGAGAGCAATTTTTGAAAATGTTGAATGCATATTTTTAAAAGGTTTTCCGACAAGAAATGCTTCACGAATTTTTTTTTTTCATGGGTACGCATTCATCCTGTTCAGTATCGGATTTCCTCCCGTCGAGGTGAATTGAATTGCCGTTATCTTGGTCAAATTGTGAATGGGATAAGAAGAGAGAGGAAAACGTGCGAATTTCGTCGCTCTAAGATTGTCGCGCTTTCACGGAGGTTTCTTCAGGCCATACGAGAACGAAATTGCGAGTCAAACAAAAAACAAAAAAACGATTAAAAATATAGTATAAAAGAAGATAAAATTATTGAACGAAGCAGCATCCCAACGGATTGCGGTTTTGCCCCCGATTTTCTTCGCCGTGAAGTTTCCTTCTCATTTTTCCACCATCGAATCCGTGTTGTTCACTTCATAAAAACAAACACACACACACATAAGGAGGGGGAAAAAGCGGATGTCCGGACTTGCGAAGCCAATTAATTTCCCCTGCTTGCACCTGAGAAAATGGAGAAGCGATTTACCTCGGTACGCGTGTCGACCAACAGATGGTTCGAGATTAAAAAAATATATAATCCTGAGAAGAGGAAAAAAATGTGGGAAAAAAAAGTACGTGAGAGCTGTGGGGTATGTCAGTGGGTCACGTTGGAACCCGGGACAAGTGAGAGTCCCAAGGTTGTGGGGACTATGCCTAAGGGCCCAAGCGAGAACGAAAGTCGGACCAGTTCTTATCTTTCCTTCCTGTTTAATAATTCCGTTGACGATTCCTTTATTGAGTGACGTTTGCCGTCGACGATTCCTTATTTATAAGCTGTCCAATCGAAAAAATAAATACTGTATGATGATTTCAACGAAAATTTAGTATCCTTAATTTAGTTGTCGCTTATGATATTTTCTTCCGAAACAATTGCCACTGTGTAAAATGCGCACCCTGATTTATTATGATTAAGAAAATTTTGAAAAAGCCTTCTAATAACCTTTTTGATTAATTATTTGAGCAAATTTTTAAATGGTTTATTTATGAGTGAATATTTCGCACCTTAATTTCTTCTATTGATAAAATTTTCATCTGGCTATGTCTCATTTCCAGAGTACAAGAGAAAATAAAATGCAATCATAGTACTTTCAAGTTTAATGTTTCAGTATTTGGAATGACTGTTTTTAAGATTTTGGAAAAATCTGACGAATAACAGTTGTGAGTGGTTAAAAGATTAAAATTACTATTTTGGAATCTCAATAACAAAAACTTTCAAATGCAGACGAAGGTCATCAGAAAAATTGAAGGATGGTCTTGGGTGCGTGAATTTTTTTTCAGTTTGATAAGATTCTTAATCAAAAGCTGGGTTTTATTCCATGGCTTGAGATTATTTAAAAACATTCTGTTTTTATTTAATTTAATAAATTGATGCTTTACTTATCGTCTTTTGCAGGATCTACTTGTGAGACATAAATTGCATTAAATAAATTCGTTCGTTGCCGAAGTTCATTTCGCTATCAAATTTAAATAATTAAATGGATGAAAAGAACCACGTTGGAAATCAATTTCAATGCATGCGCTTTTTTCTTTTTTACACTGCAATATGTACTGTACAGTACCTTTTATGTACCTACAATCGGCTGAAAACAATGGTGAGAAAAATCCCGCAAGACCAAAAGCACCGTTTCTATAGGAAAACACCCGTCGCTAATTTTTGTGTACTTGATCGAACTTTTCTTGCTCAAAACCTCTTCTTTTCTTGATTCCTACAACTTTATATGGCTTTGAATTTATAAAAAAAATCCAACCTGAATTTCCACTTGATTAATGCTCATTCAACCAGTCAAAAGTCACAAAGATATTTTCATTTAGCCCCTTGCAGCACATTTAATGTACCAACTCTTGAACGTGACCCATGTTTTATTTCTTCCCTGGCCCATTTCGACGTTCTGCTTCTTCAAGTAAATTCTGGATTACTTCAAGTATTCAGAAGAACGCTGCTGAGAGAATTCATTTGAATGATGTCGTAAAAGCCGCGATCATATTTTTTTTTATACCGACATATCCCATCAAAGAAAGGAATTGAAAGATAGGTGTGAAAAAAACAAAATAAACCAGGGGCTGATTTTATGGTGACTATTCATCCAGTTTTTCAGCGATGCTTTTGAGCATATCCTTACCCCGAAATCACGGGGTTCAGACTTTCAACATTTTTTTTTATATTGAACTTCCGCCCCCAGGGGTTTTGTCAGTTTGTGAGAAATCGGCGGGAATTCTTTCACGGTGTTCTGATTCTCTTTTATATGTTTCACCAATTCTAAATGCCCAAGCGGGGGTCGTATTTTATTTTTTCTACCCCTCCTACTTCCCTTTTGATGGCCCTCATCGGAAATGGCAATTAAATTGCGAGTGAAAATCCTTTCGGCTTCAGACCCTCTGCACCTGTTATTTTATTTTTATGGGGACTACGGTCTATTGAAAGGTGTCCTACCTTTGTCCACTCTGAACCGGAGCAAAAGAATGCTGGGGCGCAGCAATTAAACAGGCTATCTGGCTCACCTTTTTACCCCCCGCTTTTACTACGTAAAGGGGCCTTGCTGTTTTCAGTGTGAGACTTTGGGGTTCCTATGAGTTGATTGCCGATGTATCGATCGAAAATTTGACGACTTGAAAATCATAAAGGCGTTTCTCTCTCAACAACCGACATTAATCAAGAAACAGCCGCGGCTTCAATGGAAAATAAAAAAATTCACTTTCATTCCGCCGCGTCTGCTGAATTATACGATCAAATATTCCCGGTATTTGTAGTGTACGATTCCAAAAATAAAAAACAGTTCACGACAATCGAATGAATTCAGATCGTTTTTTTTTTAAATTGAGAAAATGAATTTCTTTTGATAGATAATGGTAGGAATCGATGAAGCGTTAATCAAGTGCGAAAATGTGCCACTGAACAGAAAGTGAGCAACAAAATCTCGTTATAATGAAATTCTTGGTTCTGCTAAATTCTGTGAGAAAGTTGGGCTGAAATTTTGTGGGAGAACAGATAATAAAAAGCTATGAGTGCTCCTGTAACAGATAAGTGAAGAATTGCCATCAATTAAAACTTCTTTGGATGGAATATTGAATAAAACCTAAAATTTAAAATATTTATTCTCTGATTTCAGACCCTCCCTTTCTAACAATTTCTAGAAAAAAACAGTAGACACACTAGAACTTCATACTTCCTGCAATGCTAAATTTTCTATGCAAAAAGATAAGCATTCATATTTTTGTAAGTTTTTTAGTTATGCACAAGTTGGGTTTTACGGTATTGTGCCAATTTGTGAAAATTTTCTGTATCCCCTGCATGTTGGGAATTAAGCAAAACTGACTTTTAATAAAATGTAACTCCAGGATTTGGTTGGGCTACAACTGGGGTGAATTTCACCCTATTTTTAAAGTGATATATTTTCACTTTTTTGCAGAATTGTTTGCAGGACCTTTCAAACAGCACACACATTATTCCGATTTGCAAGGACAAAAATATGAAAGAGAAGGAATCAGGAAAACTATCCTTCAAGGATACTGGGTGCAAAAAAAGATATAAAAACAGAGTTTCAGTGAAACCAACCTCAGAGGTCAGTTTGCACCACCTCAGGGATTCCAGGGAGCACAGGGTTTTTCCCCAAATTCCAGGAATCCCAAAGGGGTTCCTGGAACCCATCTCAAAAATGTGCGACACTGCACACATATTCCAGGCACAAATTCGTTAAATTTGGATTATAGAAGAGCATAAGTTTGTTTTAATAAATTTGTGTAACATTGTCCCAATCCGAAAAAAATGCTGGGGTTGAGAAAAATATTCTTTATACATAGAGATTCGTTGAAACGAAATTTTACTGCAGAACATTTGAACGTTACAGAAGTGCAGCACAAAACATTGCAGCAGTATTTGAAGCTGAATTATCTTCGAAAGCTCATAAGTGGTTGCACAGCCGAGAAGTGATTCAATTATCAATTATCAATTATCTTTCAAAATATTTCCAGTCTTATTGGTTTGAGCATGTTTTTGTGAATGCAATATACCTGATGAAAAGAACGGTTTTCTCTGCGCTTTCATGTGCAGATTAAAAAGGTTTGTGCGAAGGTTTTCCCTGAGTTACTTTGAATGTACAGTACATTACTGTACAGCGAAAATTCACCCCAAGCAAAAATTGCTGTTTTGCAAGTTACACTTCGTGCTGGATCACGAATTTCAGATTATTTTGACGGACTCGTGAAGAGAAAATTGAGTCTCCATGTCAATATTTTAATAAAACGAAAGTCTGCGATGTTTTCGACATGCATTGATTGATCAGTGTGACGGAAAAATCTATGAAAGCACAAAATAAATTGCATTTTTTTTAATTGAGCACGTTTTGTCATGATAAATATTGAATATCAACTCCGCAAAATCCGATGGCCTAGTTGAGCTGCCAAGTGGACCAGATTAATTTGCGTGAAGTGCCTCATTTTTCATGGCCTTGTTGTTCCTAGTCAATGTCTCTTGCCTATTTCATTTTAGTCGGTAATGACCTCTTAGAAACGACTATTAACGTTCGAAAGAACCCTCATCGATTTTTATCGTTCATCTTTGGCTGAAATAACGAGGTTGGGAGGATGAATTGACCTCAATATTTTTTTTGGGGCTGTTTTCGCACTTGTGAGTGAAAAGGGGCTGGCTTAGCGGAATTATTATTTTTTTTTGCGCGAAGAAAAGAAGGGGGGAAAGGTATGTTTTATGGTTTAATGACAGGGGGAAAAGGTGTTGTTTTGCTTCAATCGGCGAAGAGGGAAGGAAAGTTGTTTTGACTCGGAAAGGAAATTCACTTTTCATCGTGCTCACTTCAAATGCGACCAGCTTTAGTTGAAGGAGACTCTCAACAAGAAGCATTTCTACGACTTGTTTTCTCTTTTATTTTCCGGAAGCGAATTATTGCCGCCAATTTGTGCTGTTTTCCAGTCCTCACGATTGCGTTTACTCCGCAACTTGACACACTTTTCGTGAATTTTTTTCCTCGCTATATTCTAAACTCATGCTCGACTGCAATTTGCGTTGTAAAATTCTGAGATTTTACTGAGCAAATTCTTGGCACAAAAAGGGGCTTCGTCGTAAAAAAAAAATTTGGAAATTAGAAAAGAATTCTGCGATTTCGTTTTATTGAGCCTAAGCTGAGAAGGTGTAGATCGAAATATTACGGTATGTTTTTCAAGAAACTTCGAATTAGCTCCAGAAAAAATGTGTGTACAGTATATATAAATATTTATTTATGCAATTCATTTTTGCTGAAAAAAAAACCCGCAGTTCATCTTTTGCGTATGTACAATTGCTTTCCCCTCTAACCGAATTTCTCTTCAACATTTTTTTAAACGTCAAAATACGAATGAAACAATACGAGTGTTTCGAAGTGAAGAAAGTTTTCGATGTTTTTTTTCCCTCGCTGTTCAAATTTAATTCGAATGCCGACCGACTGTTTCCGAAGACCTGAGAAAATCCAAATTATTTCGAGCACGTACATGACCCAGATCGATCATCATTTGAAGAGAAAATGAAGGCAAGATTTTCGACCTACTGTACCTCTCTATTCTTTTCTGATTATTCAATGATGATTTTGGTGTCCATTTTCAAAATGTTTCAAAACAAGATTGAAATTTCCATTTTTATTGCGTGGAATGATGACCTTCCTTCTCTTCCGAATTTGTGCAGCAATTTTCAGGTGAAATCGTTTAGACTGGCGGCGATGTTTTAGATAAATTTGTGTTGAATGTAATTTGCAAAGTCGGTATGTATAAAGAGAAGCGGGGAAAAAGATTTCTTCCCCGTGAAGCCCTATAATTTCCACAAAAAAAAGCGGCCAACATGCGAGGGTTGGTTCATAAGGTTTGTGACTTTTTGAAATAGATCCAACGGAGTTTCTGCAAAATTCCAAAATATTTTACTCGCATAGCCCCATATCATTTGGCAACACTTGAGTGCTGTTTAACATAATCTCAGCCGATTTCAATGCATTTGTTCCTGCAGAAAATCCAAGGATCAAAATAAGTGCCGGAAAAATGAGGCTGATTTGTCCTGAAAAATCAATCCCTTTCAGGTTATTATTCTTCATCGTCAGGAACAGCCAAAAGTCACAGGGTGCCTAATTGGCCACCGGAATTCAATTTTTGGCACGGTTCTGATCCACGGATTTATAAAATGAAAAAAATGCATCGATCATCAGCAGAGAGAATGCTGAACAGCACACACTGAAGTGTTGCCAAATTATCGGGCTGTATGAGTAAATTATTTATTTAAGTTAACAACTTTGAGACAACCTAAATAAACTTTTTTTCAGAGTTTTGAATGCTTGGTTTTAGGACGTGTGACATAGAAGCTTCCGACATAAAAACCGGATCTAAAAGAGGAAGATAGGCAATAAGGAGATTCATCACTGGCATATAAGAAGGTTCCTTTTTACTTTTTTTGCATAAAAAAAAAGAAAAAATTCAATTGTTGAAACTTTGTTGGATTTATTTGAAAAAAGTCTCAAAACTGAGGAACCAAAATCCTGCACACCGTATCTTCCAAGGCTGTATTTTTGGCCTAGATTTTCTCCTTCTATAAGGCAATAAGGAGATTCATTCATCTCGTTTTCACTGGCATACAAGAAAGTCCCTCTTTATTTATATTTTTTATATGTTCTCGTCTCGCGATAACGGATGAATATCGCGACTGCTGCTGCGGAATCTGGGCTAATGAGCGCTTTCTCGTCTCTCGCGAGCACCCGAGAAGCCAACGAATGGACACACAGACAGACTATACGTGTGTGTGTGATAAGATCAACGAGAGTAAGGTAAACAAAAAAATGAGAATATAAGACGACGAGGAATGAAATCTCAAGTAGGCAAATCATGTTATCCATGCGGGATTTCTCATTCATTATACCCATTAATTCCAGCTTGCCGAATTTCTGCTCCTCCTTTTTTTCTCCCGCCGGGTGCTTTTCTGCTGGGCACACTTATTTGGAAAATTGCGTGACGAGGAGGATGAAGCGTTCATCTCGATGATTTTTCGAGTGTGTTCTTTCTCTTTTGGAGCGAGAAAAAAATTAGAGAAATACAGCAGAGAAAGTTTTCGATTTCTTGCGTATTTAAACAAAAAATCGTCTTTTGGTTGTAAGTTACGTACTTTGGGGTAATGATGACGGTTCAGTTGCAAAAATGTCCTTGCGAGAATGAAACGAATCTCAGCATTTGACAAAATTTTTTATTACCTGGAAACAATGTTATATTTATCAACTTGTTTTAATTCTTCCCCTGACAGCGTTTTTATTGAAAGAATGCCCGTATAAATTGACAAAATCGCATGATTCTCACAGGATTCATCAATCATTAATTTTCAATTCGATCACTCCAAAATTTTCGTTTATTTTCTCGCCGTAATTTGCCGGTACTCTTTAAAAATTATTGACCGGCATGACGAGGAAGAAACGGTCGAGACGACTTCATTATTTCTCAATTGAGAAAAATTCATGGGAGAAAGTCTGTACATGGGTTTTCTTATTTTTGTATTTCTGTCCAGAGAATCGCAGCTTCATCGAGATTAGATTTTGCGAGCTCACGACAGATCAGGTGATGAACAAAAAAATTATTTGGCGAAAGGTTTCGACATGATGCACTTTATCGAGACGATTTATTTTCAATTAAACCCTCAGGTCATCAGCGAGAAAGAGAAAAGATGCCATCGAATATGTTATCATTGCAGAATTTTCTGCTTATGAGTTAGTTCTATTGCGCAGAAATTTCTCATCTGCCGAATTCTTTTTATTACTTTGTTTGGTCCTTATAATGGCATGCATGACGAGGAAGAAATTTTAAGTACTGTATTTTATTTTCTGGTATGTTCGTGGGACGAGGGAAATCGGTTAGAGAAAGTCTAACCTATTTTCCCACTCTCACTTCACGGTATTTGAGATTGAATTTTTTTCTCGTTTTAATGTTTCACTGACATTATGATGACGATTCATCAGTCGCTGTTTAGGTGTCGTTGGCGAAACTTTTGGGGAGAGGTTGCTTTTGCATTTTACAATATTTCATAAAGTTTAGAAGTCAATCTTTTTTTTTTTTATCGCTTCGTCGAAAGTTTATTTCTGCGAAAACGTTCGTTCGAAATCGATTGAATGATTGAGTGAATTCAAGTAATGCAGTAATTATTTGACGACTCAGATTTTGATTTCGTTATTCTGCTGGTTGCGTTTTCGTATTAAATAAACGACGTAGTAACTTCTTCGAATAAACAATAGCAAAAGTAAAGGGGCTACTTCTTCCCAACTAAAAAGATAAGACTTTTACTGTTGTTACCTTAAGTGCCAAGTAACAACCTTCACTGCTGCAGCACAGTTGAGATGTGAAATAATAAGCCCGAGATATTTTTTCCGTGCCTTCCTTTATTTTTATTATTTTTTCATTTTTATTCGAGGAGGAAAACTCGGGTCAAATTTTGGTCTATCTCGTGGCGGAAATAACCTTTCCTCGATCGTTGTTTAGATTTCACTGTAGTCTTTTGTTCGCATAACTTTCTCCTTCTGGTTTGTCGTCGGGGAAAAACAATGGGAAAGATTCATTGGCCGAAAAATAAAAATAAAAAAAAAGATCTGGGCTGACGCAATCTCCTCTTTTGTCCTACAGAAAACGTTCCTCATTTCTCTGCCAAAAAAATAAATAAATCGGTGCTGTATTTGTCCTAGATTCGCACTTTTGTTTTATAAAAGCATGTTTCTATACGACCATGCTAACGTAGTGCTCATATCAAATACACAACTCGCAAGCTGCAAGCGGTCGTAGGCACAACACTGTGACTCTTAAGCCTAGCTAACTACAAATTGCCGCTGATTTTCCGACTGTGTATTGACGAAAGCATTTCCGTTTCCCCGAATGGGGAATGGGGGTCATCAAAAGCCGTGCAAATCATCACCAATTGTTTTTATCGCAGACCGATAAAATCATGTTTTTTTATTCAACATTTTGACCTGATATGATTCGAAAAACGAAAATTTAATCCGATTATACAGGAAGAGATTAAGTTTGAATGAAATTGAAAATGATTTTAGAGACCTAGCAGCACGAAACCATTGTTTATATGGTGATGTTTTTTATTATTTATAAGCGTGTATCTTTTCCCGAAACTTTGTTGCAATAGCCCCAGGGGTTTCTCAGCAATTTTGATACGCCTAATACCCTTCATTAAGGTATTGAGACTGTTTCAAAGCCACCTGTTGGTAACAATAAGTCATGAGATGGAGGCGTTGTTTCATTTGAATATGTTTAGAATCTTTCTGTTTAGAGATTTCCCCGTTAAAGAGTTTTGCGGAAAATCTTCGCGGGTGCGTAACGATTAGTACAAATTAATTTATATTTTAATGCTTCTCCGAAACGGAATAAAATGAAATATTTTGTAGAACCGAGAAAGAAGTTGTGCTTCAAACAACTGTATATCGACGGTTTTGAGATGGATATGCGAATAAAATCAGGAATACATTACTGTACAGTGAGACCCCAATCAGTCCCAATGTGTCTCAGTGTCAAAAATTCTTTTGCAATTTACATGTGAATTTCGTTGGGAAACTGTAGAAAATTCGGCGCATGCTGAAAATCTAACGAAATAACCCAGAGTAATTTACATTTTTATGTCCCTCCGGGCAGAATGAAATAAAATGAATTACATTACTGTTAAACCGACAAAATAAATTCCTGGATCGACGTTTTCGAGTCGGATTCGCGAGACTTCCGAGAATAATTCCTTCGTACAGTATTTACACGTGTGTCACTTGTGTCAACAATTAGTCGTGTTGAGAACACATGTCTTCCTCGTTCGTTGTGGTTGTAGTTGTTGTTATTGTTGTGATTGTTGTGGTTGTTTCCACCAGAGGTGTGCTAATGCCTTGTCCTGCTTTCCATCTTTTTCCCCGGTCTTTCAGATTGCCTGATTGTCCTACTGCTGGTCGCCGACAGGTTTGAATTAAAATCAGGGAGGTTACTGTACTTATAGAAGAAAACAATCAGGGAGGTTTGGAGGTATTTTCTGCTGCTCTTTTACTTTTACTCGATTCAGTTGGAAAGTCGAGTTTAGGAGAAGTGCCCGCATATTTTGCAGGTATACATTGAGTAATTGGTATTCTTGTTCAGTCTGCAGTCAGTTAGAGATAACTTGGTAGAAAATCAAGGGAAAGTATAATTTTTTTCTGAAGAATCAATTTAAAAAAATTAATATCTGTGAGGATCAGATCTCGTGAAGAAAAGCCCGATTCGATACCAATATTCAAATTCGCAGTTCAACACAATAACAAACAAATGATCAAATTTTGATTTCTTGATGCTGAGGAATTTTGGGCCCATAAAATGATTCAATGATGACCAATTTATTTATCTTTTTTGTGAATCAAAGAAAATGATATAATGCTGGTCAAATGTGTCGAAACAGATAGAAACTGAAAAAAATTGTAGTCTGATGAAAATACGAAGAATAAAGATGTACGATGCACTAGAAAGTGAAGTTCAGAATTAAAAACAAATTTCATACATATTTCATTCTCCTCTGTGCATTTCTTGAACCTCAAATTTAGACTCAAAGAATACATTATTAGGAAGCACTGCGTCATAAGACCCTTTTGAGCTAATTTGTCCAACCTGTGCTGGTGTATGTTTTGAGTTCCAAACTTTGTCAAGACTTTTCAGTTGAAAAATATAAATAATTCATTAGATAAAGAGAATGTCATAACCCAGCACTCTTGAGAAAATGTTATTTCATCCATTTAATCCTTATTCAAATGCAATTGATGCCATTTCACAAATAACCTATAAGACTTTTGAGGTGGAAAAGCGGCAAGGAAGGTGGATCCTTTACTGTATTAATATTTAGCATACTTGTACAGTTATTCTTGTCTCAAGAAAAAAGTAAACACAATCATCTCTCCATTAAAATAACCCTTATGACTTTATTGAGGACACATTTTCACCAATATAATTTGATGCTGAGTGCCAATAAATGAAACACAATAATCAGTCTGGGACAGGACCAGGATTCCATTTAGGAATTCCTCGTTAAAACGGGTAAAGTATATTTCACAGAATAATTGAATAAAACAACTCAATCAAACTC